>SNQJ01S0028206.1:12707-25066 GCA_010110895.2 Picea sitchensis | reverse complement strand
GCAGGAGGAGCAGCGCCGAGGTAAGGAGGGAGGAGCTGGTGCATTGGGGTTTTGGGGAGGGCGCAGGTGGTTACACATGAGGAAGAGGAGGTGGAGAAATGGAGGTGAGGGTGCACGTGCATGAGAGGAGGATATCAGGGATGGAGAGGGGAGGAATGTTGAGGTAAGGTTGTGTGCATGGGTAGAGGTGGAGGTAGGGGGTTTGGGGGTGTGTGCAGAGGTCGAGAGGAGAGTGTAGAGGTGGGCGAGCTCGGGAAGAGGCGATGCTTGGAGGGTCTAGGTGGAGTTCAGGTTGCAGAGTTGTGGGAGGAGGGGGTGGTGGTGGCTCCTGGGTGGTGGATGGGTGGCCAGCCACCCCAAAAAATTAATTTTTCAAACTTTGGACAAAGTGGGTTTTTGGACAATAAAAATGGACGGGAGGTTTTGGGTTCAAACCCCCTGCACTCCATTTGAATTTCTGGGAAATTCTTGAATTTTCTGGGAAAAGGAGAAGGGGGAGGACTGGGTTTCAAATCCCAGGGCTTCCTCGTGACATGCCCATGCCTACAATCTTCAACAAATAACTTCATAATTTAAAAAAATCTAAAGGAGCCATGGAGGCTTGGGCCTGGTGCCCAAGAGGGGTTCGAATCCCCTCTCCTTTCCATCTTTTGGCACACACATAAACCTGAACTTAGCAACCAGCAAGCAAACTGAATGATCAAGAAACATCACACTTGGACCAAGGCAGAGCAATACCAAATTGAATGAAAAAACACCATTTCTTCATGCAGGATCTTAACACAACCAGCGAAATTTTCCTTAGTTTTTTGGAAATAGGATTGATGGGTTACTTGGTTAATTTGTTTGAAGATTTTTGCATGGAAGTTGGCTGCCCACTACGGAGCTGTAACTGCTTCCATAAAAACCTCCCTCTGCTACCATGAATTCCTATTGCAGAGCTCTCCCCCTTGGCCAAACTGTCAAAATGGCTTGAGAGAGGGGAGAGGGGGGAGTTTTGATTTTTTCCAATTTTACAAAAAACCAATTTTTCCCAAAATTTGCATGAGGCTACGTGCCTTCTTCCATATTTTCCAATTTTCTGAAAAAATTTAATAAAATTTTCCAATTAATTTTTTAATATTTCTTGGAAAAATGTGCAAGTCAAAGTTTGACTTTGACTTTCACCCTACCGCTGCTGACTTAGCCCAAAAATGTTGCCCAGTGAGACGGAGTCGGAATCGAACACAGATCACGTCATTGGAAAGGTATCGACGAGTCCGTCGGGAATATTTCATCACCAACTTGAGATAATTCCACCTCAGCCCTAAAATTTGGCCCAGAACAGTGGTCTCTTAAAACCCCTAACTTGTTGGTGGGCCCACATGACACCCAATCTTGCGAAAGGTGCCAAATCGCCATACGATATCCAATAGAGGCAAATGAGGTACTATCAGAAAGGTATTGACGAGTACTTCAGTGAGGTGAAAATATATTTTTGTGATGAGGTCATTGATGACTGTCTTAGCTATTATGAAACCATGCCATGCGAGTTGGAGGCCCCCTTTTGCCTAAAATCATTGACCAACTTGTGACAGCTCGAACCAAGCCATCTGAGGTCGGAATGAGGCAAATGAGACGTCGTTGGAAAGGTGTCTGAGTATATTATAGCATGGAATTGTTTAATCTCTGATTTATAACTATTTACCCACCAATTTTAAATCCTAAATCACTGCAACCAATTTGGTGTCTAAAAGTGGTCATGAACTTGCGAAAGCTCGTTCTTACCAACCGGGGGTCGAAACCAAGCACATCGCACTTCCCTACACCATTTCTAGGTTTTATTTTCCTTTTGAGACTAGAATATGAACATAATCATACCAGGAAGTCACAGCTATTGGTCTTGGCCATTCGGGTGTCGTTGACTTTGCGTCCCTTGTATGGCGTCATACGGACTCGGAATCAAGCTCATGATAGCCCGTTGAAAATATTGTCCTGATTCCTACCACATGGAAATGTGGTATTCCCTAAAACATGACTAGATTTCATCTTATTCTTTGCAAAAGGACCCCGTCCCCAAGGGACCTGCCTAGTGATGGGCAAAGGGGACCAACGTTAAAATTCTTGTAAAGTGTGTGTTTAGCTCATGAAACCTGAACCGAACAGCCTTGACATGAGGAAGAAATGTCATGGGAAGGTCCACTACTCCTTGAATACAACCAAATGATACTCTTTCAAGGGCAGAGGCCATAGTAACTATGACCCCCACCACTGTCTTTGACTAGAACCATAGCACCAAGGGGCGTTTATGGAGAAGTAACTGTGTAAAACACCATGTTGAGCCCAGAGCAGATTTTTGGGTCAACATTCTTGGCGCTGGAGGGGAAATTCCTTCCAAAGCATGTCGAACAATGGGATCACCTGGGTGACAGGCAGGAATACTCGGTGGAAATTTATACTTTCAAAATGACCGATGTAGGTGAGGGGGAAATTCAACTGTAGTATAAGGACCATTTTTCACATTAGGGATAACCGAAGAATGAAAGTGGTGCAGTAAAGATATACAGCAGAATTTATACTGAGATTCACATAAGATAGAAGAATGGGAATAATGACCCAGGTTTTGTTGAGAAATGTGGCCCAAGAGTGACACGGGTCCCTCACCCAGATTATGGCTTAACTATGAGAATCGAGGCTTAAGGTGAACCTTGGCTCAACACAAAGTCTCATGCATACCTTCGATTCTCGACACACAAACAAGCAAACGGGAATTTTTTTGAAATCAGTGACCCACCGGAGGAAAACTAACAAGCAAACCAGTCAAACAAGGGAATAAAGAAATATAAAAAACCTGTGGCAGTAGGTGTTGAAATATCAAGTGCTCATAAGTGATGGAAATTTGTAGGAAAACAACCATTGCTTGGAGAAATCATATTGTAAGTGGTCAGGTAAAGTGCAATTGCAATCACATAGCTATGTAAGCCATCATGCCATCATGGTTTTCAGCTTCACCAGAGAATGATATGCTACCTCCTTAGACTTTCCCTTCTGACTTTGATGAAATAACAACCAGTTTTACTCCCATTTAAGATGACTTTAAGACAGAGTTTCCCAAAATGTCAAGTATGATAAAAAGGATTCTAGGAGTTCGATCTTTTCAAGCGACCAATCAACAATAATGACAGTATCCTTCATATTGAACACCAAACAAACCAAAAAGAAGGCAACCTACGATGTTAAAATGAAAAAGACCAAAAACCATGGAAAAAACAAAGAGGGGATTATACTCCAAAATCAGAACCAAACAAACAAAAGACTCAATAGTTGAAACCAAGTAGGCAAAAAGGGCTCAAGACTAAAACCAAGGGAAAATATACAAGCATAAAAAGGTAACATTAAATACAAACAAGAAAGAGAATCAATAACATTGAATAGATACAAACAAACAAAAAAGAACAAATGGTGACTTATGTACAAGATGACGAGGCCTCTCATGAGTAAAAGAACTTTAGGTGACGACCATTCACGGGGAATTGAAGTGGTTCACCATCCAAGGTTTTTAATCTGAAAGCATTTGTCCCTAAGACCTCGTAGATTGTGTAAGGACCCAACCATAATGAATCAAACTTGCGATGTTTGGATGGGGCCTCATGTGCTTTGTCCAATAATAAGACATCATCTCCTACTTTGTAATTTACCATTGTGGCTATTTTATTGAAGGAACGTTTAACAATTTGCTTCTTTTGGAGGTGTTGGAATGTGTCCTTTCTTACCTCTTCTAGTTCGATGAGTGCGTCTAAACGATGTTGTAACGGTTGGAAATCATCTTCTACCTTAGCAATATCCAACCTCAAGGCTGGAATTTGTAAGTGAACAAGCAGGACAGCAGGAGCTCCATACACTAGAGTGTAAGTACTCTGACCCGTTGTTGTCTTAGGAGTTATACGATCAGCCCATAAAGCAAAGTTTAACTTTGTGTGCCAATCATGCTTTTTATCCTTGACTGTCCTCTTAAGGATCCAAATCAGATTTTTATTCGTTGATTTGGCCAAACCATTACCTTGGGGGTAATAGGTGGAAGATTGAAAAAGTTGGATGCCATATGTAATACCAAGGTGTAGCATGACATCAAACATGAAATCTGATCCATTATCCGTTAATATCTCATAAGGGGTTCCAAAAGGGGATAAAATATTACGTTCAACGAATTCTACCACCTATTGACTCGTAGCATTCCTAAGAGAAATTATTTCAACCCACTTTGTAAAGTAGTCTATGGTTGTTAAGATGATTACATGACCAGCGCTAGAAGGCGGTGAAATCGGCCCAATAAAGTCCATGCCCCATCTTGCGAAAGGGACTTGGACTTCAATAGGCCTAAGGGGTAAGGAAACTAATTTTTGCTTCCCAGTGAAGCATTGGCAAGCTTCGCACTTTTGAACAAGTAAATGGGCATCTTTTTGGAGTGAAGGCCAAAAGCAACCTGCATGTAGAACTTTTTCTGCAGTGTTTTTGGCTGAAAAGTGACCTCCACAAACCCCGGAATGGCATTGTTCAAGTGTCATTTGCGCTTGATCAGGAGTCAAGCATCGTGACAAAACCCCATCAAGGTTTCTTCAGTAAAGTATTTGGCCTTGTAAAACATACTGGACAACTTGTAAATGAAGTGTTCGTTTGGCTTTAGTCTCCATGTCCGGTGGGCACACACTATTGATCAGGAAATATACGATAGGTCCGTACCATGGTTGTGAGGCTAACTCAATTTCGTTAACCAGTTCTTCGAAAGAAATCAAGTCATCTACTTGAGTTGGTTCAGCTATGACCGAGGGATGGGATTGGGTTAGCAATCCAGCAAGCCCTGTCCCCCTTATGGTTTTCATTGGTTTAATTTCCAAGTCATACTCTTGCATGCGCATGATCCATTTGGACCACTTACTATGCAATTCAGTTTGATTCAAAGCAGTGACTAAGAGAGAGGTAGGCACAAAAACCTGAACTTTATGACCTTGGATGTAATGTTGAAATTGTTCCAAGGCTTTATACAAAGAATAACCATGTTTCTCCAGTGTAGAATAGTTTAGTTGGTGTGGTTTCAAATTTTGGCTCACGAAGGCGATTGGCCTAAGATTTTCCTCATGATCCTTTTGCAACAAGATTGCAGAAATTGTCTCCTCTGATGAATTATTGTACATGACAAAGCCTTTAGAGGGATTAGGACTGACTAACAGAGGGGAAAAAGAATTGGCTTTCTTATTGGATTCAAAAGCCTGACGGGTAGGGGGGTCCCATTTGAAATGAATGTCTTTCTTCATAAGTTGATTTAGAGGTTTAACTACTTGAGAAAAATCAGGAATGAAGTGTCTCAAGAAGTTTATCTTTCAAAAGAAAGATTGCATTTCCTTTTTATTGGTAGGTAAGGGCATCTTTTTGATTGCTACCACTCTCCCAGGATCAAGTTTTACACCTTCTTGAGAGACGATGTGACCCAAAAAATTTCCCTCCATAACACTGAAAATGGTCTTCTTAGGATTTAAAGATATGCCAAACCTACGACATCTAAGGAGAACCTGCCTAAGGTGATCAAAATGACTATTCTTTGGAAAATACCGTGAGGTCGTTGAAGTAAACAACAATGATCTTACCCAATAATCCTTTGAAAGCAATGGCCATGGCACGTTGAAAGGTGTTCCCAGCATTAATCAATCCAAAAGGCATCTTGTTATATGCATATGTGCCCCAACGAGTGGTGAAGGTGGTTTTATGACTATCAGAAGGATTGAGGGCTATCTGATTGTAACCCTAGAAACCATCTAAAAGGGACATCATTTGAGACCCAGATACTTGTTGGAGAATCTCTTCCATAGGTGGGATGGGGTAATTGTCTTTTAGGGACACTCTATTCAAATGTCAAAAGTCGACGCACAAATGAATATCGCCAGTTTTCTTCCTAACAAGAACCAAATTAGATACCCATTGTGAGTAACGGACATGGTAAATGATCCTGGACGCTTCCATATTGTCCAATTCAGCTTTAATTGTCTGTTCTAAAGCAAGGTTTTTCTTTCTCTGTCTCTACCTGTAAGGTTTCGAATCAGGGATTATGGGTATGGCATGGACTATCTCCTGCATATCGAAAACCTTGAGGTCTTGATAGGACCAAATGAAAACATCCTTGAACTCTGTCAAGAGTTCTGTGAATTGAGCGATCTCAGAAGGGGAGTATCGTGCACCTATATAGACTAGTTTTGGATCTTTCTCATTTCTCATGTTAATAGGTATGTCTTCTCGCACCTTCCTAACAGATTTGCTATCAATACTAGGTACAGAAGTAGTGGCATGATTGGAATCAAACATGGATTCCAATACTGACAAACTAGGGCGGATCTTATTTGTCTTCAATTGGATTATGTTCCCTGTTCCCTCTTCCAAATGATGGTTGATATGTAAATATTCGAATTCCTCCTTGTTTTGAAGGAATCTACATATTTGTTCATCAGTATCAAAAACTTGCCAAGAGTCGACATTATCAGGTAACGCGGGTCTATGTAAAATTTGGACTTTTATATCTTCGATAGACCTTACGAAATCTGAAGTGAAACAAGAACCATCCAAGGCCAAAGTATCAGCTATGTGGTTTGCGGCCCTAGGCACGGCTTGAATGTTGAAAGATAAGAACTTCTCAATAAGTTCCTTATCCCTTTGATGGTATTGTTTGAGGCGTGGGTTGTGAACTTCATATTTACCTCTAATTTGATTCACAACCAACTCAGAATCCCCACTCACCAACAAATGGCATATTCCTAAGCCTAAGGCCTTTTGGAGGCCTTGAACTAAGGCTTCATATTCAGCCATATTATTAGTGTTAGGGAATTCTAACCAAAAAAAGAAAGGGATTGCGTTCACCTTGGAATCACACAAAAGGACCCCATCCCAGATCCATTCTTGGATTTAGCACCATCAAAATCCATACTCCACACCATTTCTTCCAACTCAGAAGGAGGGACATGTGCATCTTCCTCAGATAACATAGTATATGTACCCATACATGTATCTTGAAAAGACACATGTTTTGTATTATAGGAAGCAGGTACAACTTGCTCTCGGTACTTTGGTTCCCTCCTAATGACGACTTCAACACCCTTATGAGGAAAGGTGAAGTGGGTCCCCTCCATGAAGTAATGACCCTTTTTTACTTTAGTGCACCACTCCCTCCCTAAAAGCATGTCATATGCTTCAAGTATATCTGCTACGATCACGTTTATGAGCATGCTCACCTCTGGAGCTTGGTCATAAGTAATGGGTAAGTCTTTAATGTAATCAATGGTTTCTACAGTCCTAGAATCCAAAGCTAGCAAGCCTTTACATGGGCCTGTGCATTCAAGACCCAGTCTTCTCATGACTCGAAGAGGCATGACATTGTGCCTCACTAATAATGGAGCACAAAATCAAAAATCAAAACTGAGATATAGAAAGGAGGAACCCCATGGTCTAAATCAATAACATCATATGCTTCCCTAGGTTGAGAACTGGACTCTTTGGAAAGAGGAAGTCTATGTTCCGTTCGTGGAGTAAGGGGTGCTTGTAGAACACGTGAAAGGTTTTCAAACTGAGCGAGTGTTCTAAGAGCATCTAATAATTTCATGTGGGCGGGAACCTTCGCTAGATATTCAACGACGTTGTAAGGTATCGGTGTTGGGAAGCAGGGTGGTGGTTTATTAGGCAAGTTTACCTTATTTGGGGTCCAAGGAACCCTGTTCCTTGTAGGGGAAGGTAATCTACCACTCATGGGAAGTTTTTCCTTTTCATTGTCCGTGGGATCGCTTTTGGCCTCTTCCACCCCTTGCGGAGTGGTTTTAGGGGCCTGACTCCTAGTTTCTACAGCAAAGCTTCTGAAAGCAAGAGGATCGTCATCATAGGGAATAGATTCTTCCATGTTAACTTGGTCATTTTGGGAAGTGGAAGCAAGCTTGTTTTTTACTAGAGGTAGAGGTGATTTCCCGTTTTTACACAATTCCATGTGATGTGTATACGAGTAACAATACTCAGGGTCATGGAAGTCTTGGAAAAAGTGACACCAATCCACTTCAGCAGCATGTTGCCTAGGAGGAGGAGCAGGAGGAAAAGGAGTTCTTGGCCTCGAAACAGCAAAAAATTGCATGTCATTCACCTTTCGATTAAGGGAAAGTATTTGGTTGTTCATGTTCATTAACAACTTGAGTGTTTCCAAACTTTCCCTTTCTTCAATCCTTGAATTTTGGGCAGGTGGAGGTTCATATTGAGGACCCTCGTTTCGAGGTACATCATTCGTAGGTCTCCCGTTAAAATAGGGTTGCGCTAAAGGTGAGGGAATCATACCAGATTCCTCTATGTTTCTTTCAATTTCCAGAGCGTTAGTCTTATCTACATCTAAAGTTTGTGTTGATTTATCTTTCAATATATACTTTACATTCAGATTCATAGCAGTCATGTAATAATGGAACAAATTGTTCCCAGATGGTTGGGAAGCGGTTGGGATCCTATTCAAGGTCGAGGTAAAGCGTTGATTAAAATTTCATATTTTCTCACCCTCATGGATGGAGATGGTTGTGAAATCCCTGAGCATGGAAGCCACATCATCTACCCCTTGGAAATTTTTCTTGAATTCTTAGATCATAGTGTCCCAATCTAGGATACTATCATTAGGAAGCAAGTGATACCATCTCGCTACTTCACCCTCAAAGGTTCTCACAAAAAGTATAACGATGACATCGGGAATCGTTATGTCAATAAGCGCTAATGCATCATAGAATTTTTGTATATGTTCTTCGGCACTCAATGTACCAGTGCCACTAAACTTAGGAAGCCTATTTGGGGCATCCGCAGGTATGTCATGAAGAGGTCTGGCCAACCTCAAAGGAGTCCCAGGTTGCCATGGCATTTCCATCGGAACAACTATGGAAGGAACAACAACAGTTGTTGAAACGATGGGAGAAACAACCAGAGGATTAGTAACTGTTGTTGGATTAACTAAAGTTTGCTTTAGCAAGGGGCATTGAATAGGAGAAGAGGAAGAGGGTGACTCAGTTCGCACTGCAGAGGTAACGAGTTTCCCTAGTTTCCCAGGTGTATGTGTCTCACTACTTGTTTTCTTTCGCGAACTTTGACTTCTTGTAACCCTGGGGGACATTGTTTCCCTAGTCTTAGGATACTTACGCCCTGCCAGCTTCCAAGGGGCCAAGTAAGTACTTTGAGTACAAGGGATGTATCACCAACAATCCTACTATTTCTAACACAATGTAAATTAACCCAACTAAAAACAAATCTCTGTGTTTTCTTCTTCTCGAAGTGGAAGGTAAGGTATGACAGACTTATAACTTTTCACGTGAGTTTGAACAAGTAAAATCAAATACTGACAAGGTAAAAGGAAAGGAAAACTCGATGGTATTTATGAATCCCAAGTGCAATGGAAATTGCAAGGAAACTGAACTATAAAAAGTACCAAAGAAAATTCCAAAGGGTCACTGAAAGACCTTGCCAAAAGTTTGTCAACAAGTAGGAAAAGGACCACAAAGAATTTGGGTCCAATGCTTAGTACAAGCTTGGGATACAAGAAAATATAAAGAGGTTTGCAAGCTCTCCAATGGAGTCACCAAAAAAGGACGGGTGTTATAAGCAAAATCTGTCCATTGGGACAGATCCGACCTATCCAATTGTGAAGCCAGTTACAGCCTCTTTGATAGTTCGGCACGAGGCAGAGACTACCCGCACCTCAGGTGGTCCTTCACCTGAGGTGGTATGAAGGGGGAAAAGAAAGGTGAAAGACTTACAAGAAGTCTTTCTCTGGACCACCCACCATGGGTGTTGTCCTTCCTTAATTTCCTGGATGGCCAAAATGGCCTGGGGTATGAAAGTTATGGACAATGGGATAAAAACGAGCTCACTGATTTTTAGGACAGTGAACTAAATAAAATGAACAGAAAGATGTTCACTTCCTTAAACCGTTGGAAACAGTCCTAGAATGGGTCCCCGAGATAAACCGGTAGATTGGGTAATTAACCACTGAATGGCTTGAGTAAAAGGTTGTGAAATGAGGGTGAAAAGGGAGCTTAAAAGCTACAGCCAAGTACTTTTAAATGGCTGTAAATTGCGAACAGCAAGTTGTTCCAAGATTTCAAGACGGGGAAACAAGCTTAGAATGGCTTGATACCCCCCGGGGTGACCCGGGATGTGATCCCAGAAGGTTGTTAAATAAAAAGTGATCTATAAAAGTGGATGAACAACCTTGTTACAAGCTATTACAGCTATGATATAAGGGAAAGTATTCACAAATTCAATTTTGGTTCGTGAGTGAAAAGTTGGACTAACGAAAGGTTGACTTTAAAAGTATTTTATTGGTCAATTTTTAGTTTCTATCACATGCCTTGGCCACCACATTGTTTTGAAGGTTATCCCGATCAGGAAAACACATCCTGGAACTATACCAACCAGTATAAGAAGAGTAGTCCTAGCAGACCATTGTGATTAGGTTGAAGAGTGCCCCATGCAATTCAGAGAAGCAGGGATTATCCACTTCTCGTCACTAGTGCTTTTGGGCTCTTAAATCCGCTTGGATGGAAGAAGGATACCTTCAAAAAGGAAGAGGCTCAGGCTCCCCTAAAAAGGATTTTTCCTGAGCTTACCCAAGCAGAGTAGTATTCCAACTGAGCTAAGCTAATCAACTCTTTGACCGTGTGGTACTAAGGAAAGACCACTCAACTTGTACTAACTAGACAACTTCCGAGGGGCTCCTGATGAAGACTCCCTGGCTTTGACTCTGAATATCCTACAAAATTGAAATTGCATAAAATGAAATACCAGGCCATCCACGTGGTGAGGTCATGTCTTGCTTTCAAAAGCGTGCCTCCTAGTTACTGAAATTGAAATCTATTTAAAACTATATACATAAAACAAGTAAATAGATAGGTGACATATATGTCATGGCTAAATAATATCTATATGTAAATATCTAAATAATATAAGTTTTTGTTTTCAGTGTATGGGGCGGACCCCTGAATTGTTTTCAAGTTTTGTTTTTTTTGCAGCGTTTTGCATGTATTTAGCTTGTTGATTTTGCATGGGCCCTTTAGGGGCAACCACCTGTAGATTAGTGAGTGAAAAGTGATACAATGAAAATATAGCAAGATTAGATAATTACAAAATGACAATTACACCATTCAACCCAAAGGAATGGGTTGAGGCTCTTTACAAGCGGCAAAGACACCATGTGCATGAAAGCCCTAACTAACTCCTTGTATGGGGATTGGAAATTTAGTATTTGAAATAAAAAAACGTGTGATGGTTATCTACACAAGTATAAATCATATTTTTAACATGAATTCACAAGTGAACTATTCAAACTATCTACACAAATTGAACATATAAACATTGGTATGTGTACCAAAATTTTTGGAGTGAGTGCAAGTGATAAGTAAAGTGAATATGAGAGTGATTGGGTAGATTTGCTGATCGAAATGTGTGTTTTTATTTGCTTCCATGCTGGCCCCTTTGCCTCAAACAGGTCTCTAGGTGGTCCCCAACCGCTTAAGAGAAGCAGAGTGGGTGATCGGTTGTATCCTTGCAGGCAAACAACGAAATTTTAGTATTTATGCATGGAAAAACTGAAATAAACATAACAGAAATTTACACATAAGAAGTATATAATAGCCAATTAAGATGGTTGTCCCGTGAGGGGAAATTGACCAAAATGACCAATTTTCCTATTTGGGATAGAAAGGTTAATGGTAAGAAAACATAACAGAAATATACATGAACGAAAATATAAAGCAAACAAGTATGGACAGCCAGCTAAGAGGTTTAATTAAGGGTTCTCCTAAGGGGCCCTAGGACTCCTAGCCACTATCTAAGACTGTAAAGAATTGAGTACTTCAGAAAATCTGCACTAAAACACATTAAACAAATTAAACCAAGTTGTTAGAAGATGAAAGTAAGCAAGTTAAACCCAAGGAAGCAACAACAAACACCTTGCTAACCAATCCCACCTGGAGATAGCTAACATGATGCAAGATACTAGATATAATAAATATGTAGAACAGAAATAAAATGCTATAAATGGTAGAATAACAGTAATATAACCAGCATAATCTCCACAATAACACAGAAATGATATAAGAACAACAACAGAAATAGCACTTTGATTCACAAAGCAATGTTCACTGGCCTCTTCGAGGGGGAAACCTCCAGTCGAGCAGCGCTCTGTTGCAATAATCTCCAAGCTAGGGTTTTCATACCCTTGACCCTTATTTATACTAAATATGTCTATCAAGAGAAGCATCTAGAGGAAGATCCTTCTAGAAGCGGAAGCTTCTATTAGGTCTTCTTACATCCGCCTTATTCTATTTTAT
>SNQJ01S0028206.1:0-12174 GCA_010110895.2 Picea sitchensis | reverse complement strand
GGCATCTTATCCAAAAAGAATCTTATCCTAAAAGGGAACCTTATCCAAAAAGGGGATCAAATCAGATTTGAATTGACCCTTCAATTACATAGTAATACATGCCAAAAAGTAAATCATGGGAGAGTTCATATTACAAAAAGTCATTTTTCATAAAATGACAAAGCTTGATATGCCACATCACCATTTGCCTTGGGATTTGTGCCATCCCAAAGTCTCTTTCATTGATGTCATATTTTTTAGTTGTAGGTGAGGTGGTTTAGGACAATTCTCGGCCATCCATGGCTGTTGGATTCACCGATATGAAACCCCAAGGTGTGGCGAATTTGTTGAGTTTCTTAAGAGGGAAAGGGGACTTTGGGCCTTGGACGTTGTAAGTAAGGAAATGCCCAATGTTCAGGAACTTTTCAGACCTGATTATACCCCCCCTTTGTTGCCTATAAGTTTTCCTGTGAGTTGGTCGAAGCATGGCTTCAATTTGGGCTTGTTTTGGTGAAGGGATCCCTTGGACTTGAAGCTTGAGAGGCTCTTACCCTATACCAAATAGAAAGAAAAATATTCTTTACTATTCCCATGCTATATCTCGGTCCGCTATATTTCTGTTGCCTTTCGTTTGGCTCAAATCTGACTATGGATGAGTAAGATATGGCCCCGGGAAGGTATGCGGATGGAGTCGGCCAGGAGACTGATTAGGGAAAAAACTTGAAGTTGGGGCACAATTCTAGGCTAGACACCAGAATTTACAGGCTTCTACAGGCCTACATACCTATAGTTGAAATGGGTTTTCCTCACATGGCCCAATTTGGCCTCAGAGGCCCCCAATTAGGCCTCTTTCCGGCACATGCTTGTTGGGATAAGAATGAGTTCCTTTCACTCTGGGACATGTCACTAAAAATATGGGCTGAATTTGTTGAGGCGAATATCATGGATTCATTCTAGGCTTCATCCAGGTCATTTTGACTATTTACGGGTGAAAATCAGCCTCCATACCGGGAAGTTATGCAATTAAAATGTCCAGTACCTCTTAGGGGGGGGGGAATTTAAATTATACTATATAGTTAAATTATATAAATAAAATTTGTTAAAATCTCTTAACTTTATTATATTTTCTAATAATGATTTTATTCAATATATATAAAAAACATATATTAATAATATATATTAAATATTGTTGGCCCTTGGTTAGGGAAGGAAGTGAAGATCAAGGAAGAAAAGGTAAAATGAGAACTGCGCAGGAAACACGGTGACTGTCATTGGGTCGAAGTAAGAAAAAGAGCAGAAAAGATGGAGCGAAGCATGGAAAATCAAGCCATTGGATGAGGAGATCAGGGATGGCAGATCAGCAAGAGAAAAGAATCATGGACAAAATAGCAAGTAGAGAAAGCCATCATTGGATGCTTTGAAGCACTGTGCGACGAGGAAGGAAAGACAGGCTGGCGAAGCCCAAAAAACGTGGGTCAAGTTGACCTAGGGTTTTAGACACCTAGGGTTTTGGGTAATTAGGGTTTTAGACACCTAGGGTTTTGGGTAATTAGGGTTTTGACACCTAGGTTTCAACCTAAGGCTGTCGGTGAGGGACTATAATGTATAAATAGAGGTCGAGAGGACCTAGGTCAGGTCGGTACTAGTGTTGAGTATTGATATTGATTGTTGTTGGTTGAGAGATTATTGTACTGTGAGAGAGAGAAGTGTTGAGAGTGAGAGCCTTCTGGTATTGTAAGATCTTCATTTGGGTGCGAAGATCAAGTCCTGTAGCTGGGTGCGCAGGAAGGGGGGAGACAAAGAGAAGATCTGCTGACTAAGATCATAGATCAGATATGTAAGCTTTATCTTAATATATCATAAGCATAGTTCTATGGATGTATCCCTAGAGAGAGGGTGAACCACGTATATTTTGTGGTGTATGTGTGATTGATGTCTGGATATCTGTCATTGTTATACTATTATTTGCATTCTTATGTTAGGCCAGATTTATAGTTGTGCAGAGTAGATCTAGTTGATAAGAGATATATGAATGCTACATTATTGTTGTATTAGTTCCACTTGATATTCCCCTGGTTGTAGACATCTTTGTCCAGCAACACCCCTCTTAGTTGCTTCATGTGAGACTGCATCTGCTTCACAGGTGTTTCCGAAAGGGCCAGTAGCTAGGGCTTGTTGGTGCATTGTTGAAGCGTTGAACCCCGGGTCTGCCCCTACGCCAACAAATGGTTCTGTTGTCGGGATGGGAATCTTTTTAAGGGAATGTCAAGGTGGTTCCCATCAAAGACCGAAATTCAAAAGTGGATAGAGGATCAAGAGAGGGACTCCGTTGAAGCCCAGAACAGGAACCCTAAGCTGAGTACTAAAGATTTGCTACAAAGATACATCTTCACTTACATTCATGAGATCTTCTTTGGAGGAATCCACTAGGAGTTTTTTGAGTGGTTGGCTAGGTTAGACGATACCCAGTTCGAGATCAGATATGTACCTCCTGTGGTTTGGACACCGGCACTGATCCAGAAGGTCAAGAGAGTTGACAACGTTGTATCCAGAGCAGTAGATCATTGGTTTGATAGTACCATTGGAGTTTATATCATTGAGTTTGTTGTTGAAAGAACAGAATCGTATAGCCAAGCCGAGAGATACTTTTTCAAAGGACCCAGAGGAAAAAAATTTCACTTTCTGACGCTGAGAATCAAGATGCTCTTGCGTGAAAACCATATCTTGAAGATACAGTAGATTGGTCGGACCTGAAAAGTCTAATGTTCAAGAACTCGGACAGCGATAGTGACATAGAAGCAGGACATACGTGTAGTGGGAAAGTATTCCAAGGGGTTTACCTTGAGAACTTTTTTAAGAAAAACTATGGAGAAGAGGGTTTCTACAGTGGAGAAGAGGTAGATCTAACCGATGAAGAACATTCAGAGCCCACCAGAACAGAAGAACGAGAAGCTGAAGAACTTCGCCAATGCGAGCCAGAAACCTCAGGAACTGTGCGGACTACTGAAGTAAGTAACATTAATCCTCCTATTGTCTCAAAAGTACCTAGCAATCAGAATAGTCGGAACCACCAGAGTCCTCAGAGAACTGTTACTGGTAGCTCAGCATCTACTCAGACAAGAAGCCTAGTCAGCTCTATGGCAGATGAAATGAGGCTCCCTATATTTAGAGGAGATGGATCTGAAGATCTAGATTAGCATTGGTTTCTGTGTGAAGCCGTATGGAATATTAAAAGTATCATCGACGAAGCCATCAAGAGAATCGAGTTCAGCACTATGCTAAGGGACCGCGCACTGAGATGGTACATGAAACTTGTCCAAGAACTGGCACAACCTAAGCCACTAAACGATATCAAGAATGCGCTAATTGCAGAGTTTAATAAACCTAAGTCAAAGTCACAATGTATTACAGAGCTAAAAGAGATCAAACAAAAGGTAGTAGAACCTGTTTGGGAGTTCGGCCAGAGATTCAAGACCCTAACAGGTCGATTAACTTTTTAGATCCCCAATGAATAGAACAAAGAATGGTTCATCATTGCTCTGTTACCACACATCAGAGTCCCTCTGATGTAGAAGAAGATTGCATCACAGGCAGAATCTTTGGAAATCGCCATGAAGCTTGAATCAACACCTATGGGAGAATCGAGCTCAGGCATGAGACAAATCTTGAGTCAGCTAACCAGTTTGTCTTTACAGGTCAAGGATATAAAGAAAGATAAGGGAAAAGACAAAAGGGAATATGTATGGTGTGTAAGATGCAAATCAGAAGGTCGTGATAAGGAACATTGTCCCTTATTTCATGAGTATTTGGCCTTAGGAGCGTCGATCCCCTTGAAGCAAGTTAACCTGCTCTAGTATGATGTGTGCAGAATTAGGCATCACCCAGGTCAGTGATATTACATGCAGAAGTATGTTCAGACACCCACAAACATTTATTTCACATTCTGTAAATCAGTGGGGCACGATGATTGAGATTGTAGAGATTACAATCTCATGCATGAGAGTTCAAGGGACATATACAATATTCAAGAAGAAGTACAGCAAGAAGGAAACACTCTGCAGTTCAACTCTCCAGGGAGAGGAAACTTCAATCCTCACGGTGGATACAGGGGACGAGGACGAGGAGGAGGTATGGGCCAAGGCTGAGGACAAATAACTTCTTATAACTGCGCATAGCCAGGACACTTAGCAAGGGATTTTCAGAATCCTTGCACAACCTGCAGCTATTGTAACTCTTTTGAGCATGTCATAGAGGAATTCCATGTGCTACTGGCTAAGCTTCAAGAAAGACGAGGACCCCAGTAGATCCCTCAAGTACAACTGATATATGTTGAACCTCGTGGAACCAACCCTAGGGTCGTTGTTATTACTCGAGGAGGTGTTGCTACATGAGAGGATAGAACAACCCAAAGAAATATCGCAAAAGAGTCAGGTATTAGGAAAGATGAGGAGAAGACTTAGGCTTTTGATGCAAATAAAGAAAGATGAATCTTTGAGGAAGAAAGACAGGAGTTCAAGAGGAACAAAGGGTCCTCATCTAGAATGCAACCAGAAGTAAAAGAGTACGTAATGCCTCAGGCATTTGATCAATCGGATGCGCATAAAGAAGGAAAAGAGGTAAGTACGCTCATCGACTTTTTGTACACTTGTCTTGAATTAATCCAAGATGAGAAAGTTGTACAAGAGTTACAGAACCTAATCAGGAAGTATGAGCTAGGAAAGGTAGAACCCTTGTTGAACAGGGCAGTACACTAGATTGGTAAGAAGAGAAGAACAAACAAAGAATTACATTTGAATGCTCAAATAGGAGAGTATGATATAGACTATGTGGTCGTCAACTTAGGGTTGGAGGTCAACATCATGACGAAGTAAAATTGGGCACTGATGGGAAAACCCAAGATGATATATTCCCTTATCAGGCTTTGCATGGCTAATCAACAAGTTGTCATCCCATTTGGACGATTAGAGAATGTCCTTGTGGACATCGACATAGTTAGGACCTTTGCAGATTTTGAGGTAATTGAAATTGTTGATGATAGCTGCCCTTACCCTACATTACTAGGAATTGATTGGGCCTTCAACAATTCTACTATGGTTGATGTAAAGAGAATATGCATGACATTTGAAGGAGATGGATTTAGGGTCATTGCACCCTTAGATCCAGATGAAGGTCCACAATATACAAAGCCCATCAGAGAAGAAGACTACGCATATGAGCTGGAAAACATCTATAAATTAACAGCCAGACAACATGATTATATCAACCCTACTGTCGATGGGAATCTAAGCTGGTGAAGTGACAGCGCGTGTTCATCAAATTCAAAAGAAGTGTTGGAGAACTGGCAAAACCAGATGTATGAAGTATCCACAAGGAGATGTTCTCGACTGACCAGAGAAGTTCATTGGATTGGTACAACAATAAGTAACTTACCTACCTTTGATGGTCTGAATCCTTTATAATTCTTCTTGATGGACTTTGAAGCAATTTTACCAGCACAACAGAGGTTGTTGGCTATGGATGAGGCCCTAAAAGCTACACCAGCAAGATGGTGGGGGACACATAAAAGAAATATCACAGAATGGACACAATGTCGAACCTTGATGACAACGCAATTTTTAGCACAAGTAGGAAGCTGCAAAGTGAGGTACACAGGTCAAAGTTGCCCAAAGGACCATGTATGAATCTGAAAAGAGTCCTGGATTGACATTCCTCAAGAACAATGGGTACACAGATTCATTAACACACTGGACACGACCCCTATTAACTGGTACCTTCAAGCGGAGCTGAGCCTTATCACTGCAGATTGGGAAGGTATGCTTCAGAATTTTGTCACAACCTTTTTGTTTGAAAGTGAATTTCCTTCAATAGATCAAGCATTAAATATTGTGAGGCATAAATTATTTAAGGAGGCATCTAGCCTCCCTTTGGAGCAAGAAGAGGACAAATGGACTATGCCATTCCAGAAATTACACGTTACAACATTAATGTCGACGAAGATGATGATCCGAGGAAGGTAAACATTGCTAAGACAGAAGGCCACAGGGACGTGGAAGGACCAGGAGTTGAACTGCCATTCATTGGACAACCGATCAAGATAAAAAAATTCAATCTTGGGATAGAGGAGACACCAAATCTTCCCAATGTCGAAGATTACTCGGATGTTGCTACCATTGACAAAATTACAGAATTACTGCACGAGTATCAGGACTTTTTCCTGACCAAGTTCACTGATATGAAGGGTATCAAAGGATCTATGAGAGATATGAGAATACCTTTGAAACCATATGTGAAGCCCATAAAGTAAATACCCTACAGATTGAACCCGAAATATAAGGAAAAAGTGAAGATTGAGCTCGACGAAATGCTGGAAGTAGGCATTATTGAACCTATCGAAGAGTCGGAGTGGATCAGCCATATGATAGTACAAGACAAGAAGACAGGCAAGATCATAATATGTGTGGACCTCAGAAAGCTGAACGATGCCTGTTTGCATGACCCCTTCCCTACACCATTCACCGATGAAGTATTAGACAATGTGGGAGGCCAGGAGGTATATTATTTTACAGATGGGTTTTCAGGATATCATCAGATCTGGATTTCCAAAGAGGACCGCCACAAGACCACATTTGCCACAGAATGGGGATCCTACCAATACACAGTGATTCCATTTGGACTGAAGAATTCCCTAGCCATCTTTTCTAGGGTGGTTGTCGAAGTGTTCAAAGAATTTTTGCATAAGTTCTTAGAAGCCTATTTTGATGACTGGACTGTTTTTAGTTTGCTGAAAAACCATATTGAATGTCTAAGGCTAATGTTGGATAAATGCAGGTAATATCAAATTTCTTTGAATTTCAAGAAGTCCATCTTCTTCTCACCATTTGGAGTATTATTAGGTCATATTGTATGCAAGAAAGGATTGTTGGTAGACCCATCCAAAATTACAATTATAGTTGATTTTTCACCTCCTACCTCAGTCAAACAACTGCGCACTCCGCTAGGACATACTAGATATTACAGAAAATTTATCAAATGATATGCTCAGATTACTACATCGATGGAGAAGTTATTAAAGAAAGACTGTCAGTTTGGTTGGATAGAAGAATGCTAGCAGAGCTTCGACACACTGAAAAAAAAGATGGTGATTGCGCCTATTCTGGTCTTTCCATATTGGAGCAAGCAATTTCATGTGCATGTTGATGCGTCTTCCATTGCATTAGGAGAAGTAATAGCACAACCTGGAGAAGGGGACCTTGATCATCCATTAGCATTTGCCAGCAGAAAGATATCCACAGCTGAAATTAATTACACCACTACAGAGAGAAGGATTAGCCATGGTGTATGCATTACAGAAATTTCGCCACTACTTGTTGGGAGGACACTTTAAAATGTTTACTGATCACTCTGCATTGAAGTAACTGGTCAACAAGCCATTGTTGGGGGGGCGAATATGCAGATGGCTTCT
This sequence comes from Picea sitchensis, assembly GCA_010110895.2. Classification (NCBI taxonomy): domain Eukaryota; kingdom Viridiplantae; phylum Streptophyta; class Pinopsida; order Pinales; family Pinaceae; genus Picea; species Picea sitchensis. Next base: position 4,733 of record SNQJ01S0028206.1, on the reverse strand, counting down.
CCTATTTCAAGAATATGATTTTGAGATCATAGTTAAGCCAAGAAGAATGATCAAGGGACCTGACCACCTGTCGAGGTTGGAATATGGCGAAGAACCCACCAGTCTAGAGGACACACTATCGGATGCACAGCTACTCGCCATCAGAAATATGGATGACCACTTCATAGACATAGTCCAATTCCTATCAACAGGAATGGCTCCAAGTGAGTATACACTTTCCCAGAAGAAACAGTTAGCGGTGTGCGCTGCAGACTTTTCACTGATAGTTGGTCAGCTATATAAGATGGGACTTGACAAGATACTAAAAATATGTGTGATGGAAGCAGAGTGCCCACTGATCCTCACAGAATCTCATGAAGGCATCACAGGAGGACATTACACAGGCAAAGCTACTGCACAGAAGGTTCTATGAGTTGGCCTTTGGTGGCCTACCTTACACAGAGATGCTAAAGAGTATACTAGAGCCTGTGATGTATGCCAGAGAGTTGGAAAACCATCCAAAAGAGACAAAATGCCACTAGCACCGCATATGACCCTACAAGCATTTGAAAAGTGGGCCATTGACTTCGTGGGACCTATAAACCCACCAGGAAAGTGCACAGGAGAAAGGTATATTATCACTGCGATAGAATACCTGATTAGATGGGCCGAAGCAAGAGAAGTCAAGGACTATAGTGCAACTACAACTGCGTGTTTTATATTTGATGACATAATAACTAGGTTTGGATGCCTTAAGACCCTTATGAGATATCAAGGCACTCATTCCATCAACAAGACAGTTGAAGCCCTGAATGAAGAATTTGCAGTTCACCATCAGAAGAGTACACCTTACCATCCACAAGCAAATGGAATGGTTGAAGCATTCAACAAAATCTTGGAGACAACATTGACAAAGATTTGCAGTGTGAACAGGGATGACTAGGATTTCAAAGTACCAACAGTACTTTGGGCTTATAGAACCACTTGCAATAAATTAACAACACAGACCCCTTTCAAGTTGGTTTATGGTATTGAAGTTGTTGTCTCGATGGAGTAGTTGGTACCAAGCTTAATAATTGTTTCACTTACAGACATGGATGATACTGGCATTGTTCGTGAGAGGTTTGCCCAGCTGGTTGAACTAGAAGAAGATAGATTTATTGTAGGATTCCATCAGTAGGTACAGAAGGGAAGAGAGAAGACCTATCATGACAGACACATTAAGAAGAGGGTGTTTAAGCAAGGTGATTTAGTACTGGTGTATAACAGTAAATTCATAAAACATCCAGGGAAGTTCAGAACGCATTGGCTCGGACCATATGAAATTGCCTATGTTACAGAAGGAGGAGTTGCGCAGCTGAAGACATTGAAGGCAAAATGGAAAGAGGGATTAATAAATGGGAATCGGCTGAAGTTGTACTATGACAACCAGCTGCCTCACAACTCTCAGTAAAAACAAGGAGAAAAGGGTCTAGGTACCAGGTGCAGTTGAAACTGGGTACCAGACATAGAAAAGACAATCTGCATAAGGAAGGGAAGGAGACATGGAGAAGAAAGCAAAGGTTGCACTCCACAGTCCAAAGTAGAAGTGGCATAGAAGGATCATAACTAAAGTTCCTCGAGACGAGTCACGGGTGAGTGTTGGGGGCCTGTTAGCCCTTGGTTATGGAAGGAAGTGAAGATAAAGGAAGAAAAGGTAAAACAAGAACTGCGCAGGAAACACAGTGACCGTCACTGGGTCGAAGTAATCAAAAGAGTAGAAAAGTTGGAGCGAAGCACAGAAAAGCAAGCCATTGGATGAGGAGATCAGGGATGACAGATCATCAAGATAAAATAATCGTGGACAACTCAGCAAGCAGAGAAAGCCACCATTGGATGCTTTGAAGCACCGTGCGACAAGGAAGGAAAGACAGGATGGCGAAGCCCAGAAAACGTGGGTCAAGTTGACGTAGGGTTTTAGACACCTAGGGTTTTGGGTAATTAGGGTTTTTACACCTAGGTTTTGACCTAAGGCTATCAGTGAGGGACTATAATGTATAAATAGAGATCGAGAGGACCTAGGTCGGGTCGGTACTAGTGTTGGGTATTGATATTGATTGTTGTTGGTTGAGAGATTATTGTACTGTGAGAGAGAGAAGTGTTGAGAGTGAGAGCCTTCTGGTATTGTAATATCTTCAGAACTGTAATCTTTATCTTAATATATCAAAAGCACAGTTCTGTGGAAGTAGCCCTAGAGAGAGAGTGAACCACGTATATTTTGTGTCGTATATGTGATTGATGCCTAGATCTCTGTCATTGTTACACTGTTATTTGCATTCTTGTGTTAGGCCAGATTTATAGCTACTCGGAGTAGATCTAGCTAATAAGAGATATATGAATGCTACATTATTGTTGTATTAGTTCCACTTGATATTCCCCTTGTTGTAGACATCTCTATCCTGCAACCCCCCTCTTAGATGCTTCGGGTGAGTCTACATTTGCTTCACAGGTGTTGTCGAAAGGGCCAGTAGCTAGGGATTTTTGATGCGTTGTTGAAGCGTTGAACCCCGGTTCTGCCCCTACACCAACAAATATATATATAAATAAAACAAAATTTTAAATTGAATAATAAATTTAAAAAATTTAAATCACAAATTAAATTATATAAAATTTAAAACTATAAACTAAATTAAAATTAAAAGGCCCCACCGAGCCTACGCCCCTAGTCGCCCATACGACCAGGTCGAGACCCAATCCAAGCCCATGGGGTAAGGGACACGAGGAGGTGGCAGCGGAGAAAGTAGAGGTGGTTGTTGGGGAATGAGGGAACGGAGGAGGAGAGGGTCGAGGGGTCTGTGTGGAGGGGTTTTGGAGGAGAGGAGGAGGGCGCAGAGGGAGGAGAGAGGATATGGGGAACGAGTTGAGGGGAATGGAGGGTCGGGAGGAGGGAGGTAACAGTTGTGGTTCCAGGTGCATGCAGGAGGAGAAGCGTCGAGGTAAGGAGGGAGGAGTTGGTGCATTGGGGTTTTGGGGAGAGCGCAAGTGGTTGCACGCGGGGAAGAGGAGGTGGAGAAATGGATGTGAGGGAATGTGCACATGAGAGGAGGAGCTTGGGGATGGAGAGGGGAGGAAGGCCGAGGGAAGGGTGTGTGTGTGGGCAGAGGTGGAGGTAGGAGGTTTGGGGGTGCGTGCAGGAGGCCGAGAGGAGAGTGTAGAGGTGGGCGATCTCGGGAAGAGGTGATGCTTGGAGGGTTTACGTGGAGGTCGGGTTGCAGAGTTGTGGGAGGAGGAGGTGGTGGTGGAACCTGGGTGGTGGATGGGTGGCCAGCCACCCCCAAAAATCAATTTTTCAAACTTTGGGCAAAGTGGGTTTTTGGACAATAAAAATGGATGAGAGGTTTTGGGTTCAAACCCCCTATCCTCCATTTGAATTTATGGGAAATTCTTGAATTTTCTGGGCAAAGGAGAATGGGGAGGACTGGGGTTCAAATCCCAAGGCTTCCCAGTGACATGCCCATGCCTGTAATCTTCATCAAATAACTTCATAATTTAAAAAAATCTAAAGGAGCCATGGAGGCTTGGGCCTGGTGCCCAAGAGGGGTTTGAATCCCCTCTCCTTTGCATATTTTGGCACACACATAAACCTAAACTTAGCAACCAGCAAGCAACATCACACTTGGACCAAGGCAGAGCAATATCACACTTGGACCAAGGCAAAGCAATACCAAATTGAAGGCAAAAACACCATTTCTTCATGCAGGATCTTAACACAACCAGCAAAATTTTCCTTAGTTTTTTGGAAATAGGATTGATGGGTTACCTGGTTAATTTGTTTGAAGATTGTTGCATGGAAGTTGGCTACCCGCTGCAAAGTTGTAACTGTTTCCATAAAAACCTCCCTCTATTGCCATGAAATCCTATTGCAGAGCTCCCCCCCTTGGCCAAACTGTCAAAATGGCTTGAGAGACAGGAGAGGGGGGAGTTTTGATTTTTTCCAATTTTACAAAAAAACAATTTTCCCCAAAATTTGCATCAGGCTATGTGCCTTCTCCCATATTTTCCAATTTTCTGAAAAAATTTAATAAAATTTTCCAATTAATTTTTTAATATTTCTTGGAAAAATGTGCAAGTCAAAGTTTGAATTTGACTTTGACTTTAACCCTGTTGCTTCTGACTTAGCCCAAAAATGTTGCCCAATGAGACGAAGTCAGAATCAAACGCAGGGCATGTTGTTGGAAAGGTCTCGATGAGCCCATCGGGAATATGTCATCACCAACTTGAGATAATTCCACCTCAGCCCTCAAATTCAGCTTGGAACAGTGGTCTCTTAAAACCCCTTACTTGCTGGTGGGCCCACATGACACCCAATCTTGCGAAAGGAGAAAAATCACCATATGATATCCAATCAAGGAAAATGAGGTACCATCGGAAAGGTATCGACGAGTAATTCAGCAAGGTGAAAATAGATTTTTTTTGTTGGGGTCATTGATGACTGTATTAGCTATTACGAAACCCTACCATACAAGTTGGTGGCACCCTTTTTCCTAAAATCATTGACCAACTTATGACAGCTCGAACCGGGCCATCCTAGGTCGGAATGAGGAAAATGAGATGTTGTTGGAAAGGTGTCTGAGTCTATTATTGTTAGAAAAACAGGACCGCGGAGCAATAAAATAAAACAAATGCAGAAACAAAACACAGAAGACACACAATACAAGAGAGACACAGATTTACGTGGTTCACCCAGTGTGGGCTACGTCCACCAGAGAAATTGC
>SNQJ01S0028205.1:32766-44230 GCA_010110895.2 Picea sitchensis | reverse complement strand
AACCTGCTCATGTGTAGAAAGGTACTGCACGTGTATTGCTTTCCTCTGCACCATATCTATGATATAATGGTATTTGATCTCAATGTGTTTCGATTTATCGTGAAACACAGGATTCTCTGAGAGTTTCACACAACTCTGGTTATTGCAATGGATAACGATGGAATCCATCTCATGACCAAATAAATCGGCAAGGAGCTTGCGAAGCCACACCGCTTCACAGATTGCCATACATAACGCTATGTACTCTGCTTCTGCTTTACTCAAAACCACATAAGTCTGTTTCCTGCTTCACCAGGAAACCATGGCAGATCCCAAAATAAAACAACAACCGGATGTACTCTTCTGGTGCGCAACGCTCCCTGCCGAATCTGCATCGGCATATCCCTGCAATCTCATGTCTACACTGTAGTCATATCTCAGGCCATAACCAACTGTGCCTCGTAGATATCTCAACACATGCTTCCTTGCTATCAGTGTGTTTGTCTCGACTGACTCATAAACTGACCGAGTCAACTCATTGCATAGCATATATCAGGTCCGGTGTTAACCAGATACATCAATGATCCACTCAGCTATCTGTAAGGATGTGGATCAATCTCGCCTGACTTGGAAGAAGCCTTGTTCATCTTCTTCAAATTCATCACCATCGGTGTAGGCATGGATTTGCAGTCCGTCATACCGAATCTATTCAATATTTCAACTGTATATTTTCCTTGACTCAGGAAAATCTCATCAATCCTCTGCCATACTTCTAGTCCCAAGAAGTAGTGCATCATACCAAGGTCCTTCATCTCGAATTCAGAAGCCAATGCACGCATGCATTCATCAACAAGGCTTTCTGAATCGGTGAGGAATAAGTCATCACATATAGGACCAAAATAAATCCATTCGTCACCAACAATGTGATAGGATAGGTTGGGATCAACAACACTCTTGCTGAAGCCCAAACTCATCAAGTGTCCATCAATCTTCTCATACCAAGAACGAGGTGCATGCTTTAGTCCATACAGGGCTTTCTTCAACCTGCATACATGAGACTCCTTCTCATGTATCATGAATCCATCTGGCTGCTCGATGTAAACTTCTTCCTCAATCTCACCATTGAGAAAGGCTGTCTTTACATCCATCTGATGTAGTTTCCAACGCATGGATGCTGCAAGATCAATAATCGTATAGATGGAAGTGTATTTGGGCATCAAGAGGAAGTGTCTCCTCATAATCTATTCCCTCCACCCGAGAGAATCTTCTAGCCACAAATCTCGCTTTGTACTTCTCGACACTTCCATTAGCTGCATGTTTGATCTTATAGATCCACTTGGAAGTCACCACAAACTTCCCTTCCGGTCTTGGAACAATATCCCACACATCATTCTTCAAGATGGATTGATACTCTTCGGTCATGGCATCTTGCCAAAACTGTTGTCCTGCTGCTTCTCCATGCCAAAACTGTTGTCCTACTGCTTCTCCATGCCAAGAAGGTTCAATATCAATGATGTGGCTCATAGCTGGAACATAGCTCGAAAATCTCTGTGGTCTCTTGCTCTCTCAGAATGTTTCACGAGGAGTTGCATGTCCCTCTACCTCTAGCAGAGTTTGTCGAGCCCATGTAGGCCTCTCCCGGCCTACTGCCATGTCTCTGGGAATCATCAGCTGGAGCTACAAGATCAACTGGATCAATAATTGTCTCCCTTTGAACTGCTGAAGGGGGAGAATGTACCATTTCTTCCTCCTTCTCAAATAGTTTTGACTCCATCTGAGTCAAGTGACTCCCTCTGAAGTCTTGAAGGATAAACATCCGTCCTGAAGGACATCAACCTTTTCTTGTGTTGCTAACCTGGAGACATCCCATGTCCTCTGAGGTCCTCTACTGTCTCTACAGTACTATGCTGGCCTCTTGTACTAGGATAATAACCAAGATGACCTCCCATAGGGATAACAATCAAAATGGCCTCCTGTACTAGGATACTAACCAACCAAGAAAATTTGGACTCTCGTACCAGGGATAATGGTCCAAGTCATGAGGGCTCCCATACCAGGGATAATACCCTTCATTATCAAAATCCAAGCAACTACAGAGTAATGATGAAATCAAATAAGGAATGTAGTACACAACTTACCTTAGTCTACAATCATGCTCAATCTTGCTTTTGGTCCTCCTGAGAAAGCTGCGATATGAAGAAGAATGCCTCATCTTTTATGTCTTCATCTCTCTGATGTGGTTCTGAATCGACATCTACAGTGGATACATATTGTCTTCCTTTCTTCCTGGTAGGACAATTTCTCGCAATGTGTCCATACTTGTCACATCTGAAACATTGAATCCTTGAAATGCCTTTTCTATATTCATGACTTGAAGCTGCTGAAGTTTTCGCGTCTTTAAATGCTTTGCCAAAGCTTCTTCTATTTCCTCTTCCTCTCTTTGTATGAGAGGCAAGGGCTTGATTGTCATCATGATTGGAGTCTTGCACTCCTCTGGCTATAAGTCTGGTTTCCTCCTGAGTGCAGTCTGTCCATAGATGGTCAAACTCAGGTAGATCTGCTCTTCCACTGATATTTTGAAGAAATGGTTCCCAATGTCTTGGAAGAGCATTGAGAGTAGTCATGACAAGTTCTCTGTCTGATATGGTTTCTCCAATGGCACCCAACTGATCTCTGAAATCTTCACGAAGAAGGTAGCAACGGTGTCAGCTTTTGTCATCTTGATATATTGAAGCTGATTCTTCAGTGTAAGGGCTCTGAGGGTGTTGTTACTCTCAAACATATTCTTCAATGCATCATACATCCCATAAGCTCTCTTTAAGGTAGCAATACGAGATAGTAGACGATCTCTTACTGAATAGATGATTATCTCTTCCTTGCTTTGACACCATCTGCCTTCCAATCATCTTTCTCTTCATCAATAGCTGTTTCTGGTAGAGTCTTTTCTATCAAACTCAATAAGTCATCCTCTTCCAGGGTATTTTGTAGTCTTGATTTCCAGGAACTGAAGTTGCTTGATCCATCAAGCCTATCTTTCACCAAAGTTTTGTTCCTCATGGTTTGCAGATTCTTCCACAAACCCTAATGGCTAGGCAAGGAAACCTAACGGCTAGGCTAGGCTAGCAACCTTAGGTTTCGTTGGACTTATGAGTCATGACTGCCAACAATAAGCCTTGGAAAGTCAGAAGAACATTGGTGAGCTGCAAAAAATCCTTCAATGAGCTGCAAAAACCCTAAAATCGAAATTTTGCAGAAAATTGCGGAAACCCTAGGGCCAAAAATCAAAAGTTCTCTGATTTGCAATCTGAGAGTCTCTAGAGGTGCGCTGAAGGAGGCCATACACTCCTATGCAAAAATTAACCTCAACGTTCCAGTGTAAAGTGCAAAAACTAGCAAAAGAAGGGGAGCCGTTTTTGCAGTTGCAACAATGAGGTGACAGCTAGCCTCTTCAATGGCTTGTGCAATGGTCTCTTTAGGAACTCTTCTCTGATACCATGTTGAATTTTAATGCTTAGCTCATGCACATGTAGTTTATTTCATTTAGCATGTACTTGAACCAGAAACAATGCAACAATACCATACACAAGTGCTACAATAACCAAGATCACAAGTAGAATAACCATGCACAAGAACACAAGAAGTATCTTGGGAAAACCCTTCTCAATCAAGGGAAAAAACCCAACAATCTTTTGCTATATTCTCAAGAGAAGATCCCCCACACCATAGACCTTAGCACACAAGAGCGTGCTTACAAAACCTAGAAACTTGCGCCCAAGAGAGGTGCGCACTTCAGCCGTACAAGTGCTTGCTGAAATTCTGAGATGACAAGTGTGTGAGTGTGATCCACAATGGGGATCCACTCTTATTTATACAAAACCTGACACATCAAAAGGTGTGTCTATTGGCACAATAGGGTCGACTTCTATAATTCAAAAATATAATTAATCTTTACACAATATTAATTATCTTTCATATGGTGGGGCCGGCTTGTACCCTTTACAACATAAATTAGGGTTACAACAAATCTTACTCTCAMACAATATAGCAAGGATCTCTCTGATCCTCTAGTGCTCARCCACTAGGGACACKTCCACTTGTGCTCAGCCACATGGACGTCACACTCAACAGATTAACTCAATTGAGTCCACAGGAGTACCATCTGGAGCACCATCTCAAGCCGACTCAACTAAGTCCATAGGAGTACAAGGCAAGAGACCATCTCAAGCCGRCTAAACTTAGTCCAGAGGAGTACAAGGTAGGAGACCATCTCAAGTCATCTCAACTCAGTCCAGAGGAGTAGACAAGAGACCACACRTCATCACAACTCAGTCCAGAGTCTGACGCACACCCATCACATGGGCACACCCAACACTTGGGCTCTCTCTCACAGATGTCTCAACTCAGTCCAGAGGAGAATGATCTGGAGGATGTCTCATGAAGCTGCAATCAATAACATTTATAATACAAATTTGTTTCAAAATTGGCCATTGAAGATAAATATAATAGATCAACTTTTCTTGAAACAGAGCATCCTATCGCAAAATAGCTTTTACAGCTTTTTAGTTTATCTTGCATGTGCATGGATTTTCTACTTCTATGCACGTGCTTGCTTTTAAATAACGTAAGATGTTTCTTAAACATTGCTATCTCTTGATCTCGAGAGGAGTTTGAGATTGACTAAGTCCATAAGTGGTGGAATTGCACTAATGAGAGGTTCACCAGGAATTTATCTAAGAATGGGTGTGTAGATTTTTATCGCTATATCATATGTGCAAAATAACACAGAATAATTAATGTGGAATACACATTGCAGTGGCTGATGTTTGACGTGGATTAGAGTAGAATTTGGTGCTATGTTGTAGACGTGCTAATATTCTTTGTTGCATAGCTTCGACACTCTTACCCAGTGGCGTAGGCATAAGTTTGATCACGCTAATATATGTTGTGTAACCTGGCGTGCTGATTCTTATCGCAGATGCACAACCAAAACAATCTCTTCCATTGATGTGGATCGATAGCTCATGCGCTGAAGATCATGAGTCGTTATTGATCATCTTTTGTCACTTTTTTTCTCTTGAATTTTTGTAAATTGGAGAATATGAATGGACAAGAAACAAATTGTTTTGTATTCCCTTAGATAGATTATTTATACCTTCCCTCAAGATTGTAAACATGTTGAATTGTTGATTACTTGGTTATTATTCTTAGCTTCATGCTGTTCATATCTTGCTGTACAATTTTATTCAATTAATGAGAATTTACAGTTGAGTTTGCTGCTTAATGCTATTTTATTCTTGATCTATCTGCTGCCATGTTGTGAAGTACAATGAGCAGCATATGTGCTTTGTTTAGTAGATCAGCATGCAAAGGAACCTTATTCATTGAGTTAATTACATAATTGGTTATGTTGGTTCTCTAGTAATGTTGAATGGTCAGGCAAGATTTCTCATCTTCATAGCTGGTTGTTAATTTCTTAAAACCAGTGCCTAGATAAACTAGATCAGATCTGGATTACACTACTGGAATTATTTAACATTTAATGCAGCGGAAAACGAGAAAAGCAATCACACACGTACACAATTATTTTCTGCTCTTCTAAATCAGTTCATTCAAAATATCTTTAGAACTTACAAGAGCTCCCTTACAGGGAAAATGGCTTCGAGGAAAAATTACAGCAAACAGCAAACCTGGTTTCTCTTCACCCAACACCTTGTTTTCTGTGCCAAGCACTGCTGAAACTCTGCTGGACAGTCTGTACGGCCTGTACTACCTTGCAAACACCTGGAAAACCCCTTTGCAGACTCACAAGTGTGGTATGACCCTTCTGCAGAGTCGCACGTGCGGATCCGTACGGTTCGTATGACTGTACGGATGGCTTGTACGGTCTGTTCTGTGTGACCTGCTTGTTGTCCTGTGCGTGCTGGTGCTCACTGTTGCGTCTTCCTCTCTCGCCAAGTGCTGAAATAAGATCTCTGATCTCCACATTTACTCACGTGACTTGTGAAGTAAATGCTTTTTCCATGTCTTTGTCCTTTGCCCCTTGCTGTCTTTTATAATTTTGACTTGAGCCATTTACCTAATTTCAACAGTCAAGATCTAACCGTGAGATCAATGGCTCTCTTTTAATTAAATCACTAAGTGACCCAACTGTTAGAAAATAAAGAGATGTGCTCGTTTTTCCATAGACAATATAGCAATATTGTCACCCATCCATAGGCACAAAGGCCATGCCCGAGCACCTTAACCTTGACAGACATAATAATTCCGGTAGCAGACCAATAGCCAACTAAGGGTAGCGCACCTTTCTCCAAGGGTAGCGCACCAAGAAAGAATAACCAGAAACCAAGCAGAAAGTCCAAACCATAACCAAGAGAAAGTCCAACCAAAACCAAAATGTCAGTTGTAGCAGCTGCAGTTGCACTCCCTCTCCAAACTTGCGCACCACTAGTCCTTATGCAGTTGTGAGAGTAAGAGTGACAAATGAGCTCTAGCGCCCTCTTATTTATATTGCTCTTTGTCACCTGTCCAGGCYGACTTCTTCTTTTAGAGGTTAACACTTAAAGATTAATTCTTTTATTGAGTCGACATGTCTTCTAGGGTTTCTACACATCTGTTTAGGGTTTCTCTTGCTTCCCGGAATATTCTAGTCTCGTCAAAGGTTACACGTAGAGGTTAATACCTCCCGCAACTACCATAATATCAACACTCCCTCCTAACTAGGGAGGTATTAAAGGCAATGGTCTTGAGCACAAACATACCATTCAACCAGTAGCATCATCATAGCCACACAAGCTATCTCATGATCACGTAGATCAACTCATGAGGAACATCATCACTATCAATATCATTTGATAGCATTAACTGCATCATCTCTTGAAGCCATACTCCATCTGAGTAATCAGGCATGATGTTGAATAAGTCACTCACTCCACAGAGTGATGCAAGAACTATTCTTCTAATCCGGACATATGTCCTAGAAGAATAACTATTCCAACAAATGTTGGAAGCCACGCCATGGGCTACAACGACTATTCGTCTAATACAAACATACGTCTTAGAAGAATGATTGTCCTGGACCATTTTCCCTTCGGCCACTATTGTGAACTCAGGGAAAAAGTCTGTCTTGTATCAATCTCTCTACTTTGGTCACTATTGTGAACTCAGGGAGACGAACCATTCTTCTAAACCAGACATATGTCCTAGAAGAATAGTTGTCCATGGTATATCAACAATTTGTCAACCTGGACCATTCTCCACAGGGAGAATGTCTGTCCACCAGTAATCTTTCAACTTGGACCATCCTCCACAGGAAGGATGTTTGTCCACCAATAATTTGTCCTGCCTTGACCATTCTCCACCTTGAGAATGTCTGTCCATCAACACACTTACTATCCATCTAGCTGGCAATCATCTCCAACACTGGTGGTAGTCTCCATGGCAATAAGAATAATGCCATTCAATAGAACACAACTGTGTCTATCCATAATAGTACACAACTACTATCCAGTGGTACACAACCACACCTAGTAGCACATGGCTACTAACCAGTGACACAGTCACAACCAGTGGAACACATCCACCACAGTAGCATACAACTACTGTCCAGAGACATGCAGTTTCTACAACAATCATATCATCTGATATCAACCTGCATAAACAATATCATCATACAAACTGAGTCATGTGGGCCATTCTTCCACTCACAATTGTGAGATATGGAAGAGTATCTACCCTCAGAAAGTAAAACATCAGCCATGGGCTATCTGGATTATTCTTCCCAAGCATAGAAGAATAACTGTCCCTGATTTTTGAGCCTGGACCATTCACCTAACTGGGCCATTCCTCCGGCACTAATCATAGTGCAACCTGGAGATAATGAGTCTGGCCTAGGGAATGCCTGTCCTTGATTGCTGAACCTGGACCATTCACCTAACTGGACCATTCTTTCGGTACTAATCACAATGCAACCTGGAGAGAATGAGTTTGCCCTAGGGAATGACTGTTCGGACCGTTTCCTAATGGAAATGACTGTCCTGCACCAACCTCCAAAACGAACCATTCTTCGAAACTGCTCACAACTGTGAACTTCGAAAGAATGATTGCCCGACGAGGAAGACCATTCTACTTGACCACTACTCAAAGTGACTGCCAAGAAGAATGATTGTCCTAGACCATTCCCCCACACTGGCCACAAGGGGAATCACTGTCTATGGTACATCAACAATCTATCGGACCATTTTCATTACGAAAATGACTGTTCGATCTGGACCATTTTCCGAACTGGAAAATGACTGTCCGTCAGAAATCTCGAACCACTTTCCTGACTGGAAAGGAACTGCCCAACCTGGACCATTTTCCAAACTGGAAAACGACTGTCCATAAATCAACAACATAACAGTGCTCCCTCCCAATCTGGGAGTAATCACTTCCTTTTTCAATAAGGAAGTCGTCTCCACGAGCCCCAATTTGTCCCGTAAGTACGCAAACTTTTCATCTTGGACAAAGACTTTACCAAAATATCTGCTATCTTCTCATCTGTGGAGATATACTGGAGAACGACTTCTCCCCTCTAGACTTTATTACGGAGAAAATAATGCTAGCCCATGACATCGTGCCAAAGCTCAAACTGAAACATATCCAAGTAGCACTTCTTCTGTCATCTGCACTCCCTGCCCAATCTGAATCGATAAATCCATACAACTGTATATCATAACTCAAACGTCCCATAAAGCAAGTATCCGATTGAGTATTCTCCAAATACATTAACAAGCCAATCAATTGTCGATACAGAGATGGGTCTACTGGATCAGAGTCTCTCAACTTCTTCAGATCTGTCATCATGGGAGTTTGCCATGGATTTGCAATCCATTATCTCGGACTTCTGAAGAACCATTTCAATATACTTCCTCTGTCATAGGAAGTTTTCACCACGCTTCTGCTGTACATGAGAGGCTCTGCACCAAGTTTGCTTGAATCCATACAAGATCTTCTTCCATCTGCATACAAGGGTCTCTTTCTGGTGTACTTCAAAACCTTGAGGTTGCTCTACATACGCTTCTTCTTCAATTACTCTGTTGAGAAGAACAATCTTTACATTCATCTGATGTAAACTCCAACCCATGGACACTGTAGGAATATAATGGCTCAGGTAGAGGTATATATGGTTACTAGAACAAACTGTCATCGTAGTCTTCTCCCTCCTACTAGAAGAAACCCTCTAGCCTTGAGTCTCGCCTTGTCTCTATCAATGCTTAAGTCTTTTTCAAAATTTCTCACATACATTGTTCTTCATCACAACTTCCTTCCATTCCTTCTGCTTGACTGCTTCTAGTGGGTTCAAACTGGTTCAATTAGTTGTTCTGACTTTTCTTTATTTCTTGGACCATGTTTCTCTTCAATGTTGGAGTCCATTGAATCTTCTATAGATTACACGCCCTTCTTTCCTGAAGGCTCCAACCCTCCGCTATAGGAATATAAATGTAGATGAACAACCAAGGATATTCAAGGCTTCTTTTTGAAGAAGACTTCTTCTAGAGTCAAATTGAACACGTGCTTCTTATCATGGCTGCTACTTCCAATGAAGAACATGGATAGATACTTTATAGTCTTTACAGATTCTTCTTCAATGGATCATATCGTTGGGGATTAGCTCCCTCCTAATCCCAACTTCATGCCTGAATGAACAATATGCATGCTCTTCTTTTGGAATTATGTGATCAACTCCCTCCATTTGAGAGAGTCCATGCTTTCGTCTGTTGTATCTCTCTTTGCTTTCTACAAAGTGTCACAAGCCTGTTCTGGTTTCCTTTTGATTTCTGACTTCCTTCGAGTCTAACTCCTCTGAGTCTCTTTAAGTTTGTTTCTATCTGTTTTGATTGTTGCCCATTTGGCAGTTGTGTCATCCTTATAAACTTCTTCTATGATAGCTTCCGCAAGGATTGTTCATCAAACATATTTCACAAGGGTACCTGCTGGAACAAGAACAACAAGAACAACAAGAACAAACAAGAAATATCTATTTATATGAGATGTTAGTTCATCTTGCGAAGAAGTATAATAAGCATCTATATCAATAGTATTCATATGTAGTCAAGTATTCATTGCACCTAGCAATAATAGAATCTTTCAAAGACTGCTTTCACAATTTGTAATGTAGTAACCATCACCCTTGATATACACAAATTTGAAGCTTAACAATTTAATCAAACCTGGAACCTGAAGCCTCAACTGCTATGGAGGATGCACTTGTTCTTCTGAATGCACTAAATCCAAGATTACAGCTTGGACAAGATCTCTAGTACTTACCCTGCAAACACACTAATGTTTTGCTAGATGATATAACTTAGATAGCATATACAAGTGCATACCTTTGAAATCTTGTAACATCGTCCAACTTCTCTTCCAATCTGAAACTAGATACCATCTTGACAAGAAGAGATTAGAAACTCAATCAGAAGATTCAATGATTAGAACAAGCTAGAAACTCTAAAATTTCAACTTTGACCACAAAATCAATTTGACCAAAGTCAACTTTTGACTTTGACTTTGACAAGTCAACCTTTGACTTTGACCAGTCAACCTTTGAATTTGACCAAACAAAATTTGACTTTGACAAAAAATTCAAACCTGATGTTTTTGCTAGCTGAGAGTACCAAGAGGTGCGCTAGGCTAGGGCGCATTAGGATGTCAAGGAATTAGGTCAAACGTTTCATCATAAGTGCCCGAACACAAGGGTTAGGGTTTGTTGCAGCTGCATAATCAGAAAACTTAGCTGCAACTGTAACTGGTGCCATAACGAGCTTACCAAATAAATTCCCAATCTATTTTCCAGTGGTTAGACTGTCTGAAGATAGTGTGGGCCCATAACCTATTAGAAAATAAAGAGATGTGCTCGTTTTTCCATAGACAATATAGCAATATTGTCACCCAACCATAGGCACAAAGGCCACCACGGAGCGCCTTAACCTTGACAGACAAAATAATTCCGGTAGTAGACCAATAGCCAACCAAGGCTAGCGCACCTTTCTCCAAGGGTAGCTCACCAAGCAAGAATAACTAGAAACCAAGCAGAAAGTCCAAACCATAACCAAGAGAAAGTCCAACCAAAACCAAAATGCCAGTTGCAGCAGCTGCAACTGGACTCCCTCTCCAAACTTGCGCACCACTAGTCCTTATGCAGTTGTGAGAGTAAGAGTGACAAATGAGCTCTAGTGCCCTCTTATTTATAGTGCTCTTTGTCACTTGTCCAGGCCGACTTCTTCTTTTAGAGGTTAACACTTAAAGATTAATTCTTTTATTGAGTCGACATGTCTTCTAGGGTTTCTACACATCTGTTTAGGGTTTCTCTTGCTTCTCGGAATATTCTAGTCTTGTCAAAGGTTACACATAGAGGTTAATACCTCCCGTAGCTACCATAATATCAACACCAACTTGGGCACTTTATT
Organism: Picea sitchensis; assembly: GCA_010110895.2. NCBI lineage: Eukaryota > Viridiplantae > Streptophyta > Pinopsida > Pinales > Pinaceae > Picea > Picea sitchensis. The sequence goes on along the minus strand of SNQJ01S0028205.1, from coordinate 32,807 downwards.
AATTAAAAGTCACTTTAATAAAAGATGTTCACTTAATTAAT
>SNQJ01S0028204.1:103809-115228 GCA_010110895.2 Picea sitchensis | reverse complement strand
CTCAGGTCAAGGTTAAGGTGCTCGGAGGGAGGCTTCGGCCTATGGTTGGGTGACGAGGGTATCGTCAATGGTAAAACGAGCACACCATCTTCTATATTCTAACAATCCCTCCATGAGACCCACTAGCCTCTCTGCTTGCATACATTTCTGGCGCTTTTTCTCCATGAGTCAAATGTAATAGAACCTGCAAGATCTTATCCTGACTGGCATTTACCCTCTCTAAGGTCTCCCTCAACTCATTTTGACCCCTGCGCACTGCCTCCTAGTTTTCCTGTAAATGGTGCACCAATGCACTCTCTGTCTGGAGTATAGATTGCTGTAAGTCTTTTGCAAAGCTTGCTAGGACTTGTGGGTCACTGTCCTCACTTGAACCTTCCATGTTTGCCTTTGGTTTGCATGTCTGCTTCCTATGTTTGCCCATATAGATACCACTGAACTTTTGCATGCGCTAATTCCCACTGGCTAGGAGGATGAACGCTCTGATAAAACTGTAATGTTCCGAAGCCAATTTTTTCGCTGGGAACACTAACTGCTCTTTGTTAACTGTTGTTTGGATGTGTGTTTGCAGGTTTTCTCTTGGAGTTGCGTTTTAGGGTTTGTGTATTCTGTTATCAATCATGTGAACATAGATCTAAATATGCATCATATAGAAATACAAGAGATAGAAAGAAACACCAGATATGGAATCAAACAACACAGATCTGGCCTTTATTTAGATAATATGAGAAACCTGATACAATAAGACTGTAGATTTGGAATAATATCAGATAGATCCTCTAGCTGGAATATGAGTTGCTACAAAATGCCCAAGATATGAAGTAACAAGCCTCCAAAGGCTGGATAACAAGGTGAAGAACAATACAAGATTAACTTCTTTCCCTCCAGGGTCAAGTCCAAACCCCCCTGGCTGAAGTTACTTCCTCCTGGATAGCTGTGAAGACCCAATATTTCGGCCATGCTGCTAGAAGCCCTCAAATGCCACAAAACTCTGTGGAGTGGTAGATCGGGACATGGAAAAACCCCTCCTGAAGTCTCAAGATGAAATACCAAGATCTGCTCCTCAAAATGCTGAAACTCCCAACTAAGCTGCACCCTCCTGAAGATTGCAGAGGCCCAATAATTCAGCCCTGTTGATGGAGACCTCCAAATAGTCTGAAACTCTCAGGAATGATAGATCAAGGCAAGGTTAACCCCTTGGTGAAGTCTCTGGCTGAGATATGAAGTTTTGCCCTTCCAAACTGAGTAGATCTACTTTCCAATAGCTCCCTCCTTCTCTCCACTCTTGCCAATGCTTCAGAAAATCAAATGGCAAGTATAACTCTCCCAAAATGCACTAGAGATGATGATCAAGGCCCTGCAAAGAAAACCCAAGTGTCCAAAAGTCCAAAATCCTTCTCAAACTCTTGGATCGGAACTTCCTCCACTCAATGGTGCACCCCCCTGCTGAAAACCCTCAAGGTTACGTCCTGCTGATGCCCTAGATGGATGCTGGTACCTGTAGCTGCTGTGGAATGGTGTGGGTGGATTATTGCATCCCCGAGACCAAGCTTGGAACAAGAGAGGTGGGATCTTTCACCATCGAGTTGCCGTCTAGGGTTTGTATTCTCAAAACCCTCAAAACTGTTGTGCTCTAGAGCCCAAAAGCAAAATGCAATAATAATCCAAAGGTGAGTGAGAGGTGCACTTTTCCTTTCCTTTATACCTCCAGTCTGTTTCTTTGTTGAGTTAGTTAACCCCTAGGGTTAATTCCTAGCTTACCCTCACATGTTCTATTCTTTCATTGAGTTACCTTTTCTTTTCCAAGTCAAATTAATATTGTAATGTTGAGTTTAGCTGATGGTTTTTAGCTGACTTCTCCCCATAGTGCATGAGACTATAGTCTAGTGGGGATGACTAGACTACTGAGTCTCTCCAACCCTCTTCATCAAGAGTTGGGGGACATTACACCCGACACCAAGGCCAATGTGGGAAAACCTCCCGATGCTACAAAAACATCAACACTCCCTCTTAGTGAGGGAGGTATTCCATCCACCATCACCTGGAAGTAGATTTGTCTCCCACACTGGAAGTGGCTCTGCCTCCACTCTAGATGCGCAACCACAACTACTCCTTTTGACATAGAAGCAAATCCTATTGTATGACATGGACCCTTCTTGGAAGACACCTTGCTCCTAGAAGCCTCCCGCTTCTGAGTATCCTGCCTGGCTTCCTCAACCCATGAGACCTTCCTGACAGTCTTGGAAGACTCCTCTCTCCCACCAACACCTGAAGGTTGACTTCCTTGGGACAGCTGACTCTCCCAATTTTAATAACTTTATATTGTGTTTCCGTATCCAAATTTTAATAACTTTAAAGTTACTGAATATTGACACCATTAGGCTGCTATTGTATTCTCAAGAAAGTTCCGCTAACTTTTGGATGAATCCCGTTGCGGTCCAGAGATGACATTGGGTGGGTCTACATACTTTTCAGAACTTCGATTTACTCCCACTAGTATTTTTCTGCATATGATGTGGCCATTTTTTTGTATCGTTTGCTTGTGTTTAGGTTTTACACGATCACCTCCTTCGCACCCCATAGGTAGTTTAAGGTATAGCTTTTATTCTTTCCTCATATTCCTGACCTGAGGTACGTAGATAATTTTCTAGAGGTTGAAATTACTTAGTTGACCATTCTGTCTGGCCTTCAGATAGAAAATATTTCAACCTTCAGTTTTCTGAGCATTTGATTATGCACCTACAACCACCTTCAATCGTTGGAAAAATACTGAAAGAGGACTGTAATTCTTTCATAAATCTGAAAAATAAGTGCTTTCTCGCCCTCACCAAACTAATGACATGGGAAGTTAGATGATCTCCTCTTCTTTCAATCCATCGAAGCAGAACTTGCATTGCCTTTTCTCATAGGCTTATGGGTTAATGGCTATTGACACTGTTAGGCTGCTATTTTATTCTCAAGAAAGTTCTGTTAGCCTAAGGATGAGTCTCGTTGTGGTCCAGAGATGACATTGGGTGGGCCTACATCCTTTTTAGAATTTCGATTTACTTCCATTAGTATTTTTCTGTATATGAGGTGGCCATATTTTTGTACAGTTTGCTTGCTACAACCACCACTTTTTAGGTTTAACACGATCATCTCCTTAGCATCCCATAGGTAGTTTAAGGTGTATCTTTGATTCTTTTCTATATATTCCTGACCTGAGGTGTGTAGATAACTTTCTAGAGGTTGAAAGTATTCAGTTGACCATTCTGTTGGGCCTTCAGAGAGAAAAAACATTTCAACCTTCGGTTTTCTGAGCATGTGATTATACACCTATAATCACCTTCAATCTCTAGAAAAAATACTGAAAGCGGACTGTAATTCTTTCATAAATCTGGAAAATAAGTTCTTTCTCACCCTCACCAAACTAATGATATGGGAAGTTAGATGATATCTTCTTCTTTCAATCCATCGAGCCAGAACTTGGATTGCCACTTTTTCCACTTTTTATGCTAAACTCCTCGAATCGTCAGTCATACAAAAGAGCCCAACCTCCCAGCTAAAGTTTTCCTCTTATAAATTTATTGTGTCACTTTTTCTTCATTGTTGCACTATGTGGGTTTGAATGAAGACTTCCTGATCCAAAGACGTGCTAGTGGAATTAATGCAACCACAGCAACAACTGTGATGAGCTCAATTCACATACACAGTTATTAAGATTATGGCGTGATAATTATGAAGCTTGTCAAAGAAAAAGAAGAAATGAATTAACAGATTAAACATATGCAACAGCGCAATAAATTGGACAAAACTCATAAATTGGGTTTAGCTTGGGAGATTGGGAGGAATGATTGCTATCCTCCCGACTCGTATTCAATTCTTGCAAGTAACATGTTGAGCTCACAATGAGTATATTGTTGTAATGGCTTTGAACCATGTTTGAACCCTGTTGTTGACCATCCTTGTGCCCTGAAAATTCTAGGGTTTACCCTGGGTACCATCCTCAATACGAGGGAGATTCTAGGATTTACTCTGGATAATAATTTTAGGAAAAAAATTAGAAAAAAACTCAATTTTGAAAACTCTTTAATAAAGTAATCTGTACAAAATGATATCTGTTATCCCCGATTTCTAGGGATAACTTGGAGATCATGTCTTGAGGCCCACAGGTCCTAGACATGGAGTACCGAGAGCAGGATTGACCTGAACATGGCCCTGGAGACCCCATCTTTCTTCTCTTTCATCAGACTTGTCCTGTCAGTAGCAACAACATCCATCACCTTCGGCTTGGACTTGTATCGGAGAAGACTCTTGCTCCATGAGGTAATTGGTCCAGGTATCATGGTATGTGTCATATTTGATCATGATAACCTTCAGATATATGCATCAAATTCCTTTTATTTTCTGACAACTGCTTGGATCTTACATTAACCTGCTTGACCAGGGTTGGGGGGATTGACAGGGTACCCTAGCAAGCCTGTACCCATAGGTTTTGGTTTGCCACTAGGGGGAATTTTGAAGGGCCATCATCCGCTCCCATCATATCATCACTCTTACATCTTATCTCCCACTCATCTGCCCCATTCCCTTAGTCTGGACATTAGGATGATCTGTTTGCAGGGTTACACCTTATCTTGTGGGAAGAAGGGGCTAAAGGCCCAAAAGGTAAAAGCAGCTGGTAAATGATAAAAACCATAAAAAATGAAACCTAGAGATGCTTCGCCCAGGGATCTCCGAGAAGGCAATAAAATGCCTCTCAGCAAGAAATAAGAGGGACCTGAAGAAAAATAACAAAACAAGACCTAGCCAAGAGGATGGGGGGTCTCATCACGAGCCAACCCATTATGTTCATGGGTACCTAGCAGTATGACATTGCCATTGTCTGGTTATCATGCTAGGGCAGTGACCTTTGGTTGCATGGCCAAGGGAAAGGGGTCTCATCACGAGCCAACCTTATCATCTCTGTGAAAGTGCTTGTGGGTAACACTGTCAGCTTTGGTCACCACGTCAAGGCAGTGTCCTCTAGTTAGTCCTTGAAATAAAAGCAATAAAGAAAAGAAAAAAAAAAGGCAATAAAGGGCTTGGAAAGAATTGCATCTATGACGGGTACAACTCACCTTCTACAAAGGCACCCATAGGTAATATCACCCCTGTCTTTCACTCTACCCGTATGTCCGAACATCCCTTGACCACGTCACCTCGTGTTACATGGCTTGGATGATATCCTCTGGAAACTTTCCTTCTCTTATGGATGCTGGCTCAGTAGGGAATTTTGTCTTTTTCTTCGGCTTTGTATAGTAGGTCATTGTAATGTCTTTGAGCTATTGGATGATATATCAGGGGTTTTATGCATGCATTTGATAAAATTGATGATGAAATGTGATTAACATTGCTATGATCCTTGTGACTAATGAGCCCATGGAGGGCGGAGTTTTTGATATGCAGGACCAGACCCGACGGACAGGTACTAGTTGGACCAGTACACATGGGGAGATGATTAGTTCGGACCTCCATGGGGCTGAAGAGCCCATCAGATGGTTGCTGGGACCCCCCGTCATGGGCAGAGACAGGACAGTGATTGGATGAGCCTTTGCACATGAGAAGAAGAAGGACGTTCCACCCAAGACACTTTGGCTGAGCCTAGCCTAGGGGGGTTGACCCACTTCAGATGGAACGTTTTCCTTTTGATGGCCAGGACGTCACCCAGGAGGCTTGGACGTCATCTTGAGCGTGTGGCAGTTTGATAGGATGGCTGGCACGTGTGGCAGCTTGGAGGAGCCCAAAAAGGGCTAACGTCTGACTTCTAGATGCTGGATTAGCCCCAAAAAGGGCCAACGTCTCCCCTCAGAGGGGCTTGACGTCTCACTTTTTGCTCAATTTTGTCATTTAGTTAGCAGTTAATGTAAAAACAGTATGATTTTGGTTATTAGCCTTGTCGACTATTTTTAATGACCTAATTTTAAATTAAAGGTCATGAGATGCTATATATTGAGGATGTTTTTCCCTCATTTGAACATAACACAACAACTCACACTTGTGAGGTCTGATTTTTGCGCCCTAGTTTGGGTATTTGGTCTTTTAAAGGAGGCACACCTGTTGATGGAAGCCTTTTCTTGGCATATTTTGGCATTTCTCTTGAGGAAGGTTTACAACTAGGGTTTGCACATGCTTTTCTTCAAGATATGTAAGTGTTTTTCCTGCAAAACTTCTTGATTAAATGGTTGTAGGTTAGTATTCTTGCATTTACTTATAAATTTGCTGATTTTATAAGTAGGTCCTTATCATATGTCCCCTTAGAGAGAATTTTTCAGCCATTGAGGAAGGAAGATAGAGCCTAGCCTTTGCTACACTCTTCTTACTTCTTCCCTTAAGCTAGCTTTGTTTTTTAAAGGTTAAAAGGAGGGTGACGTCCTAGGCCTAGGTTATCTACACCTAGGGCCGTCCATCTTTTAGGGTTTTAGTGATAGAGCCTTGCCATTGCAACACTCTCCCTCATTAAATCCTCTTGTTTTCAATCTTTTCTTTTGCTAGCCGTTTTGCCAAGTTTGACCTAAAGGAGGAAAGAACACGAGGCCTTACTTAAGCAACACCGGAGTGAGCCTCTTTCCCCTAGGGTTTTGATTCTAGGGCCCTGCCATTGCAACACTCTAGAAGCCTTCCCTCTTGTCTTTAGCGTATTGCTCCTTCAACTTTGCTTTCTCTCCTTGAATGACTCCATATACCCGCAGGCACTGATTTTAGACACACAACGTTGAAGTCCTAGTGTCCAAAACAACTCTCAAAACTTTGAATTTTGAAACCCTAACTAACCAAACTAACTTTAACTAGGCTGACGTCATAGTTGGTTATTCCATCTTAACGCAACAAACATTGATAATTAGCAATTAGATGATGGTTAAAGGCATTTATTGAGTAAATGATTGATTGGATATATTGTTTGCTGCATCATCTCAATAGTTATTGATGAATTGATACTTCGACATTGCTATATTAATAAAACATTGATCTCATTAATATCTTTTGTTTCATTGCTTATATATTATTGTCAGATAGTCACATGAAGTACTAACCCACTGAGTTATAGCTTGCATATATAATGTATTGTTGTTGTCTTGTTTCGGGCAAGTGTTTTCATTTGGGCATACACTTCATTTATTGGCTGATTAGCTGGACTCTCTGACCTTGGCGGTAACCTGTGAGGAGGGACTTTTCCTTTGACTTTCATACTTTAACCTCTTCAAAACCCCAGGTTGTCGGGGACGTCTCCCCTGGGTTAACCTCCCTAAATAGAAAGAACCTCTCCATTGAGGTGACATTGGGTGGGGAAGGTTCCTGTTTCGCCAGTTTGGCCTTTATCCTTTAGCCTTTTTGACCTAGCTACAAACTGTGCGATAACAATATCAACAACATGAAGCTTGATAATTCTGTATCAATCGACTACTATAATTCAACCAACTATCTGAATCCCTTCTACAACGTGAAGATGAGGTATAAATAATCCAGCCAAGAGATTACAAAGCATTTTGCTTCCCATCTGTTCATATCCTAAATTTCATTGATGTACAAAATTTGGTAAGAGAGGAAGAAATAGAGAAGAGAATTCATTGTGACCATTGGACTTCCCTGTGTGACTGCCTGTTGAGTTGTCCATCCACATTCCTGTGGAACGTGCCAAGTTTGGGGGACAAAGTATACGTGCAACCGAATTTTGGAATAGCGTGACTGGGTCGCAATGCTGGAATTGCACAAGAGAGAGATATGAAGACAATACCATCTTTAGGATATGTCAATCCAATCCTTTGTTGTTAGCCAGTTGTAATTAATGTAGGACTACCTTAATGACCTATCTTTAATGCGGGTTTGCCTTCTTTGTTGTAGTTAAGATTTATTAGATTACATTTTAAGGTTGTATTCTAGGATATAGAAGATGCAATTTTGTTTCGTTCTTTTCATTGAATGTTCTTTTAGGGTTGTAAGGGATTGTGTGAGGGATATGTAGGATAAACAACCTAAGAGGTATTCTATGCTTCTTCAAGGTGTAATCTTTCTCCAAGGGGTTCCTCCATCTTGCATTTATGAAAGTTGTCTGCACGTTGAAGAATTTTTAAGATGCTATCCCAATAATCGACCACCTTTATCTTGAAATTGTACCACCTTCATCTCTTAAACAACTTAACTTAGCATGGGTGCTTTATCAACAGTTGGCTTTACACTTCACAACTGCTTTGTCTATTGTGATTAGTAACACTTACCTACACTTATTCCTAAACAATCTGGCTGTCTTAACACAACATACATGCACTCTCCAATTGCCTCAATACTGTAGGATCTCGTCTACACATAATCTAGCTTCATACAACATGTGAGCATTTTCAACTGACATTTTTCTATAGGCCTGCCACCTATCACAAACATTGAATTGGAAATCTCACGTAACCCCTAGATAGGTAACAATTTTGGATGTTAAAGTAGATCTCAGGATAAGCCCATGTATTTGAAATTTTGCCTTTTTCCTTGAAATTTCCATATGCTTGAATCTATGATTAGTGCAAGATCCATTGAGCATTTGTGTTTTGACTGGGCATATTTAAAAAAATTATTCTTCGGCACAACATTAAGGATATTTCGTATCTTTTCTATTGATTCCCTTTAATAACTTTACTCTATTTTTTGCAGGACTGATTTTAAAAGCTATGTCAAAAAACTTGATGGTGGTGAGAAAACTTGTATAGAACGATTAGATCGACTTTCAGTTTTGCAGGTAACATGTTTTTCTTCTCTTAAAATGTAGTTAGAACTTAGATTAGGAATTAGAATATATAGCTGGTTGGTTAGAAATGATTAAAATAATATATTGCAAAGAAATATACATTGAGATCTTGGCACTTTCGAACAAGTGTTGTACCATGGAAATAAGTTATATCTCGTAGCAAAGATCACCATGATAACAACATAATGACAAAATAGAAGCTCCACCTAGGTTTGAACCTAGGGTGCACCACCAAAAGACTATAACATTATTAATACCTCAACAAACCTTAGAAAAGGCTTGATCATCAAGGATGTATGTAGTACCCCCCACTCTAACTCAAACTTAGGAAAAGGTACATCCACAAGGGTACTAACATTATTAAACACATTCCATCTAGGTAATGTCCAACAAATGTTACAATGTCAAGTCATATCACCTAGGGAAACCCCACCAAGGCAAAGTGCACTACCACAACACATCCATCTAACCACATCAATATCATAAGAGAAGGGGACAAGAGAAATGCCAACCCATCCAATCATCAAGTATGTCCCCACCACACATCCAATACATGAGGGCCATGTAGAACACTCGTCCCTAGTGACAAACCAATAATACAACATTACCACACCATACACAAGTCACTAGGAAAATCCAACAATGTCATTAAACATCTACCTCCTAACACCATCATCATGTAAAAGTTAAAACAAAGTTACCGACTTAACGAGAACTGTGACCTCAAAACGAGAACTCTAGCCCTTAAAAACCATAGTTTTGCATAAAAAACATGAAAAGAACCCCCAAATCAAAAAGTGGTACTATCGGTCGCACCATTTTTTCTAATCGGGTCAAAATTACAACTTTTTTCAAGCATGGCCTTAAAAAATGAATTAGTTGCTCAAAAAAACCTTAAATTGTTGAAATATTGTAACTTCGAAGAATATTCTAATTATAATTGAGTTATTGTCTTATAGATCAAATACCCTTTTGTGGATTGGTCAAACCATAGTTATGTGGTGGTGTTTGTAAAGTCGGCCCCTAGGGTTTAGTAAAGTGGTTTTAACCACTATTGGAAGAAGTCGACCCTACTTGGTGAAGAGACATAACCCTAGCACCTGCTCAGTTAGTATATATAAGTGAGGATGGCGCCTCACTTGTTCACTCACTTACTCACACTTCTAGTGCACATCTTTTGAAGGTAGCTGCAGTTGCAAGAAGGAGAGAGAGGCACATGCTCAGTCCTAGGTTATTCTTGGTGGTTTGGTCTTAGCCTTGGACTTAAGTTATAAGTTGAAGCACCTTTGAAGTTTTAAAGGTTTGTTATTTACCGTGGTTGCTGGATGGTGCCACTACTTGCTGATATTGTCAACGATATGTACTTACGTATGTTCAAACTATATCATTATTTTGAAGGGTATTTGCAGGAGAAATGATCTTTTTTTCTAAATATCAAATCGTAGATCCAGAGGGATCTCAGATACAACACATTCAGAGGAATAATGCACCCCAGGTTTGATTATATTGATATCTATTTGTTTTGACATTATTTTGAACATCTAGGTTATATGTTGAAGTATGACCATCATACTAACCCTTGGTCAAAATTAAAGTCAAGGTATTAGATTGACATTAGAGTTTATTATCTAACTTAGATTTCTGTCAAGAAAGCATATTATCTCATTACAGAGGACATGTTGAAGAGAATCTAGGTTCCAGGTTTGATTGATTAAGTTGATAAGATTCAAATTTGCACATGTCAAGTTTGATAACTACGTCATTAAAAGTGAACACTATAGTTGAGATAGCAATCTTTGAAAAGTTTTAGACTTGGTAGCATGTGAGCATATTGAGATAAATGCTTATTGTAATCATTTACTAGATATAACTAACATCTCCTCTAGGAGAAAATTCTTGTTTTGCCTCCAGGTTACTATGTAGGAATGATTGATCACAACACTAGAAGAGTGTTGCTCTCATTTCTTATTATTGTATTTCTTACTTTTGTTCCAGGTAGGTCACAAGTGATAGCTCTAAAGGAGCTACTATGACGATTGTTCTCGCTATTGCTTTATTATTATTATAAAGAGTATTATTCTTGTTTGTTGTTTCTCCCTTGTTGTTCTTGTTTCGGGCAGGTTACAGGTTCCCTAAGGAAGCTATAGTGACGGTTGTAGGAGGAAACATATTAGATGAGACATGAAGCAAACTATCCAAGTTGTGTACATGATCGTATACATCCATGCACCATAGAAGATGAAGAAGCTACTTTTGAGATATAGAGTATCTCATATGGAGATAAATAGTAAGGAGCAAAAGGCTCCAAAGATGACCGAACACTAGAATAGAACTCACAGTGGACTTGGTCAATGGATAATGAAGCCACCTTGAAAGGAAGTAGACTTCGTTTGAAGTCTGACTCAGCTTCTCATATTAAGACTTGGTATTCAACACCAAGTATATCCTACAGTGTTGGAGAATAACCCTAACTTACATTAGTTTATACCTAGCTTAGACTCCTAGATCTTGGTTAATACATTCATTAACACTTTATTTCACCTAATTTGGCCACATAGAGAAGAAGGGCGCCTCATCCCTAGATTTTAGGGAAAACTGCTAATTTTAGATCAAGACTCAACTCTCGGTTCTTGATTTTCTCGATTTATTCTTGATTTTCTTGATTTATTC
>SNQJ01S0028204.1:79301-102014 GCA_010110895.2 Picea sitchensis | reverse complement strand
GGCTTCCAACCCAGCTTCCTGAGAGGATTCGCTCGGAGCGGGCTTCCTAGGCCAGTGCGGGGGGGGGCGCTTCTGGTAACACTGGGCTGTAGGTTAGGGTTTGTAACAACAAGTAAAGTAGTGGGAGAGAGGGGACGCCCTAGTAGCGGAAGACTCCTCTCAATGAGACAAACCAACTCCAAGCAAAAGACCTTTCAAAAGATAAAATTTCACGTATCCCAAGGCAATGATTTTATATTTCCAATGCAAAAAATATATGAGTAGTGCCTTTACTATTGGGTTAATGGAGTCAAATAATAGAAAGAGCTAGAGAATCTACCTCCTTCGGGGTGTAAGCCCTTTTACTTTCCAAGGCAAGTTTCTCTAGCTAGGATTTAAGCTAAGAGGGTGTATGCCCTTATAGTTCTCTTAGCAAACCCTTGTTTAACCAATAACATGAAGCATAAAATGATGAAGACTATGGTGGGGGTGTATGCCCTTATACTTTCCACCTAGCTCCTAGCACAACAATCCTTGACTTGAAAAAGAATGATAGCATAAGAGTAAAAGACCATACCAAAATCATGAAAGATGCTAAAATAATCCACCATAAAAGCTAGAAGGCATTCATCCAAGGCTAACACCTCACTCCTCCATCAACCATTCATCAAGATAACCATAAACAAGTGCACAAGAGACTAATAGAGCCAACTGTAGCGAAAATTTCAGACCAATACTTCTCACAATGAGGGAGAGTTATGTCAAAATGAGATCTTATGATCTCTTATTTATACAAATGTCACCAAGGTGACTTGTCCACAAATTAAGGGGTAAACCACAAGGCTTGAGGTCAACAACCCTAATCTTGCCCCCTTTAACAGAGGAATATTAGATAATTCATTTAAAGTTTCACGTTTTCACAATTAAACCCTAATTTTACATGGATGTCTCCCCTTTAGGGGAGCTTTTGTCACTTTGAAGAAGTCGTTGGTGTTGGAGAAGCATGGGTAGGCCTCTAAAGGCCACATGTCAGACATCCATACAATCTCCTCATGGTGAAGACCCTATTCTCCTCAAAATGTCCATGTGTAAATGAGTGGCACCTCACCACCAAGCCCTAACCCCCCTAGGTGATGTCATGCCTCTAGGAGTGATGTTTTGCCTCTCCTAGGAAAAACGTTTGGCATGTGGGGGCTAGGCTACATCATCCAAGTCAATCTCAAGGCCTTCCAATTTTGATCTTACTCATCCGGCATGCAGGCCCTTGGCATCCAACCTGTGGATTTGTAGCCCCATGGAAGCCCAAGCTCGCTTGTTCTCCCAAAGCTATCCACCAAATAGGTCCGGCAAAGACACATGAACATGTCCTCCAAGGATCTCAAGTCATAACATCATGATAAGTGAATCCAATCAATAAATAAGCCACCTAAGCATGTGCATCAAAGATTACTATATCAAACAATTAATTGCTCAAAGACACTATGCGACTCGTCAAGCTTGAATATGGGAGGGTTGATGAGGTGTCCTATTAGATATATCTTTCCCTTGGTCAAGGAAAGTTTCCAAGAGATCCCTCTCTAAGCCATGTAAAGTGGATGAAGTGGTTGGGGTCAAGACTCAATAGGCATAGGGCTCATGACATACAAGTGGTTGTAGTGTCTCATTCATGGGTGCCTTTGCAGAGGGTGTGTGGTACCTTCGTCTGCAATGCACTTTTTCCAAGCCCATCAATTGCCTTTTATCTTTTTTTCTTTGTATTTATTTTCAATATAGCATAAAGAGAGGTTGAAGATCACTGCCCTGGCGTGGTGACCAGATGATGGCAATGTCACCCACAAACACCTAGTGGAAATGAGAAGGTTGGCTCATGATGAGACCCCCTTTCTCTCAGCTATGCAACTGAGAGCCATTACCCTGGTTTGGTGACTATTATCACACAATTTGTACTTGCCCAAAAGCCCAAGGCACGTGGGTACAGAATTGGAGTAATTGGGAATAACCTATCACTGTCACCTTAATAGGAGATTCCTTTCTATTTAGGAGTATGCTAAGGCTACCCTAGGGGAGACGTCCCCGATGACCTGGGGGGTTTGAGAAGGCTAAGGAAAATAGTCACAAGGAAATCCTTCCCCTCTCACAAATCACTCTGTTATCACTCCACCAGTACTCCCAAGGTTGAGAGGGTGACCAACAAAGGTAACCACAGACCAAGATTTTGGTTTGGTATCTAGCCCTACCAAACCAGAGAGGGTAGAGAGGGTTCTCTCTAAGGTAATAGTTAATAATCTAAAATGGAATGCAAAAGGATTTTAGGCTAGATATTTCAGATCAATGAGGGTTTTGAAATTTTAGGTTTTGCTGGACTAGAAGATGAAATCCTGGAGCTAGGACAATAAATATGAGGGATCAGTTGCAGAGATTTCACAAGGGGCAAGGTAGCTATAACTAATGTCCCAAAAGCATATCATTGTAGTGTAAGGATGAAGGAACTGAAGATAAATGAATTAGTGAGCATAAGATATGAATTCACTGACTGGAAGATAAACACATAGTTGCTAAAACTCAGATAAAATAGAGCATTGAATCCAATGAATTCTGTTTAATATTTTTAGACATCTAGCATTAGAAGAAAGGAATATGCCATAATAAATATTCACATAAGAAAAGATAGAAAATAAACAAGGAACATTAACCATAACACAGGAATCCCTATAAAATCACTGCAACTTCTGGTTTTATTACTGTCAAAATAGTACACTAGCTTCCCAGCTATCACTCTCACATGTCCAACCATTTGCTTGACTCTCTTGGGTCTACATATAGATACAAAACAACTTTCCCCATCTGAGGGGTCGAGTCCTACCTCCTAGGATCAGATCACAAAAAGATCTCTAACAATACCCAAATCTAGGAAAGTCAAAACAAACTTCCCAGTTTAGCTCAACTAACTCAATTTGACTTTGACAAGCATTAAATATCACCAAATCCACATGGAAAAAGCTAATTCAACCCAATGACACTTAATTACATCATATGCATTCACTATATTTCGAATCACATCGGTGGGAATCAACTTTGACCAAGAAAATTCAAAAACTGTCACATTTCCCAGAAACGCAACACCAATCTGCAAAAATGTAGCGCCAACCTTGGAGGAGACTTTAGAAGGCCTTCCCATGCTCCAAATTCACTTCTGAAAGATGCATTGGAAAGATGAGGATGTCTGGTTGTCATTAGACACCTCAAGCAAGCCAAATGGACACTCCATGAGGGAGGAAACTGCATTTTCCCACAGCTAGTCCCAAAAGCTCAGTGCGTGGTCCAGAAAGGTGGCAGAGAGTGATTTTTTGACCTGTTTTTGGGCATTTTCTCCCAACATGTTTGCTGACAAGGCACCAAAAGTAGATATCTGACATGTGTAGGGTACTAGCTATCCACCAAGATCAACTTTCTGGCATTTGGAGGTCTGAGGAAAAAGCACAGCACCAAGGCGCTACGCTTTTGGCTGAACTGATATTTCCAATTTAGGCCAAAAGTCACAAAAAACCAAAATTTTACAATTTTCTTTTAAAATTTGCCCAAAATTATTCCATGAAGCCAAGAGATGATATGTTAAGCCATGAGGGAGGCCTAGGACTGATGAGCCCATAGATGATATGTTAGGGATTTCATGCATATATTTGATAACTTTAATGATGAGATATGATTTACATTGCTATGATCTCTAGGACTAATGAGCCCATGGAGGGCGTAGTCTTTGATGTGCAGGACCATATCCGATGGACAGGTACCAGAGGACCAGTACACATGGGGAGATGATTAGCTCGGACCTCCATGGGGCTGAAGAGCCCATCAGATGGTTGTTGGGATGGCAGAGGTAGGACAACGTCATGATGAGCCCTTGCATGAAGAAGACAGAAGGACGCCCTCACTAGGACACTTTGGCAGAGATCGACCTAGGGGGGTCACCCCCTGCACATGAGATGGTGGCTTTGATGGACAGGACGCCACCCAGGGCAGGCTGGACGTTTTCTGGAGCAGATGGCAATGTGCTGGGCTTATTTGGCACATGTAGCGGGTTGCAGGAGCCCCAGGGGGGCCAACGTTTTGCTCCTTGGATGCATAATTTCCAAGCAAATCTTATGAAATGAAGGAGAATTCAATGCAACATATTCAAGTTCTTCAAGAATCAGAGTGACACATACCATGATACCTAGACTTGTTACCTTGTGGAGCAAGACTTACTGTTACTTCAGGACCAGGCTGGTGGGGTGGATATTGCTGCTGTTGATAAATGGGTTGCATTGAGGAAAAGAGGGGCCCTCTGAGGCCATGCTCAAGTCATCCGGCTCTCGGCACTCCATGTCTAGGACTTGTGGGCCTCGAGACATGATCTCCTTAGTTATCCCTAGGGTCGGGGATAATAGGGCTCTACATGCAAAAAACCGTAGTTTATAGTTGGTGGCCCAAAGGTTTCGAACCAATGTCTTGCGGGTGCAACTCTGCTTAGTTACCAGTTTCCCTAGTCCAAAGCATAAAAAAATAACTAATTATAATAAAATAAAATTATGCTGCATTTAATATATTGTTATTACGTAGTTTATACATGCTTTATGTATGTTACATTGACTCCTTCAAAGACAATTTGTCCTCAAAGCATAGCCTAAAGAATTTTATGACTTTGTTGTAACACACCCACTATCGAAATTTTTAAAATTTTTGGGTTAATCTCCCATACAGGGGAAATCTCCACAAACCCGTATTAGCGAAATGCCAATCCCTGACTCCATACCAGGATTCGGGGTTCCTTCTATCGGGGTTTTGACACCCACGATATCTTGACAACTACAAACACCGATCTCCGATTCACCCCTTGGTTGTCTCAGCCCTACGTCTACAAACACCGACCTCCCGATTCACCCCTTTGGTTGTCTCAAATTTTACGCGGCTAAGCCTTTTGATCCATAATGACCGCTTCGTGATGACCATACGACAGTTTCGCCTGGTTTCGAGTTTACTGCGTCAAGTGCTCCATGTACTCTGAACCTCCGACCGATGTTCCTAGCGTATTGGATTTCCGGGTTAATTCCTGGTCAATATGACCACAAATTTCACAAGACCATTGTCTTAAGTTCTTGTCGGGGTTTTGCGCCTTTCAATGTTATGGCGCATAAGTCCCCTAGACTCTCGACGCGCCTTTACGCTTAGCCCCCTTGGTTATACCATGGTCTATGTGACCACTTACCATATGACTGCCGCCAGATAACCTTCCATCGGGTTTCGGGTTTATGATGTCAGCGTACGCCTTCGCGCAATTTCGATCCTCCATCCCCGATGCCACTTTGGCTGACTCAAGGCTGCTTTTGACCTTCCGACACTTTGTCCTTTGTTCTCGGGCGCTTTATGGCCCACATTAATTTCTATGCGATGGCATAACAATTCGCCCTCCACCGAGTGTTATGATCGTGGACCGGGTTGCTGGCCGATTTCCGCTGACTCTCCTGGCCGGAGTTTCTTGTCACCGAACTCCGGCGCGAACCCTCGACTCCTTCAGATCCTTTGACATGCGTCCCTCTGGTTAACGGTTATGATCGTGTCGGGGAATCGTGGATCGCGATTCCTTTATGCAAGAGTTCTTGCCTTTGAAAAACCCGATGCTCCAAATGCCGACTCGCACAGATCTCCTGCCACGTGTCCTACCAAGATCAACGATTGAGATCCCTTTCTCGGGATTTCACGACTTATCCCGTCCCATGTCTCTTGTCCTCGAATTTCGATTTCGATAAAATAAATGATGGCGCTGATTTCTTAACACCGTCTCCTCCGATGGATTCGGCCCAGATTATCAGCCTTCAGACTTGAGTGGCCCCGGATGCCCGGAAAATTTCTGGATTCGAGACTCCGGACGATCTCGGTGGATCGTGTGTCCCTCTCCAACCTGGACGCTTAGATTTTGCTCTCTGGATTTCGACTTTCAAGTCCCCGTTTCTCTTGCTCTCAGATTCGACTCTCGATTATCTCTGGATGCTCGACATGTGTCCCTTTGATCAACGGCCTATGATGGTGTCGGAAACTCGTGTATCGCGGTTTCATATTGCAAGGGATCATGTCCTTGAAACTCCTCGATATGCCGAACTCCGACCCTCCGAGATCCTCTGCCACGCGTCCCTCCGCTTTGACGGCTCGCATCTTGTCGGGTTTTCACTTGATTTCCAGCACTTGTCCACGAATGTCGATTTCCTCGATGGCAATATCCCGATCCCTCCGATCTCCGACACGCCACGATATAATGGACGGTCCAGATAGGATCGGGAAATCGCGTATCATTTGACAGTAAATCCGCTCTACACTTAAAAAATCTCCTCAAGAGGAACCCGATGCCTCCCGTGAGCTAACACATGTGTCCGCCCGACTGTCTTTGGCTAGGATACATTATCTGATGTTGACACGGTCCTTCCGGTGATCAACTAGGACACTTCCTCTGCGCACTAGCGTTTAGCTCCGGTGCGTTTCTTCCCGATCCAACGGTTTACCGGATTTCTACTCCAGATCTAATAACTCAGATCATTTTCCTCGTACGCCCACCCCTGTGCTTAACCCCTGCGCAGCTTTTCCATATTCAACGGCCGGCGGGTAATTGGACTGGGATCTAATGGTCTAGATTCGTTTTTTTGGGTCTTGGGGTTTACGATCCGAATTTCTCGTTTCTCACAATGAGAGAGGGCAAGGCATGTAACTCCTGCATTTCTGCCACACCCAGTCGCGGAATGACTATGGTTCACACCCGACGATCCTCATCCGTCGACTTATCACCCTCACAACACTACTATCTTGAACATTAATAGAATCGTTCCTACTCGTGCAGGATTAATAAGGCCAATGCGTTCGAACCCTTGTTCTGAGTTCTTAGCGAACCTTTCCAAGAAGGAAACTGCGGAGAGATCCCACCGGCATTCCCTTGGCAAGAAGGGGAGATAGCTCGAGAACGGGTCAAGTATTACTTTAGATTCATTTGTCAACGAAGTCGAAAGTACCCGCTTCCTAAGTATAAGCATATATCAACCATTCATATCGGCACTACGCTATTATCTCTTCCTCATGTCAAAACATTTACAAATTCATGGTTCTATGAGCTAACCTCTACCCATATTAACAATTATTGTACGTGATACCCTTCAGCTGTGAAACATTTACAATTCCACAAGATACGAACATATGTGACAGGATATAAATTTCAAATGCAATATGAGCAAACACTTATCGTAAATACTTCAGCAATGGAAGCAACCGCCGAGAGGGGTGCTCGTTTCACCCAACCGTAGGCTTAGTGACTCCTAATGGATTTACCACTAGCCACCCCGAAGCCGAGACCACGATGCCTCGAGACCTCGCTGGCCACCGGGCTGCCTGTGAGCCAAGTTTGCAATCCTCCTCGCAATCACTCACCGCTGCGAAAAATTGCCAGCCATATTCGCCTGCCAATCGCTTCACCATATCGCCTATCCTCTCGCTGAAGCCGCAGGTGGCACGACACTTTCGCGTTGGTCGGGTCATGATGGCTCTACTTAATAGGCGCGGTTCACCTCTAACTCCTCATCGCTTCAGTCCACTCCAATGTTCGCAAGGGCATTTATTTTCAGTATTAGGAGTCGCCTTTTGGTTCTCCGTTGGAGTCCAAATACCGTATTTTAATTCTTGGTGGAAGTTAACTTTTCAAGGTGCCTCCACCACCATCACCGTGTGGTCTCTTTTCCAAGACATCCCGTCTCAGTAGTTCTGCAATAAATCTAAACTATCATTTACATTCATTGACCTCTTCCCCGGCAGTCCATTTACAACACACATTCATATTTCTATGAGTGCTTTGCCATAGTCCTTGGCCGTCATTATATAACTTGGGGAAACAGGTGTTACAATTCTCCTCTTAAAAGGAACATCGCCCTCGATGTTCTTAGCTACTAACATGAATTACATACGTATAAACAAATCGATATGCTCGTCTCATGGCATCCTCCATTTCCATGTAGCCTCATCCGGGCTGTAATACTCTAATCGCACCTTGACCTCGCGTAATGGTTCTCAATTCTAGTTACTCTCTCGTTTCAATACATTGGGGTTCAGCAGAATTCTCCTCCTGGCTCCACTGATCACGAATTACCACTATATGATTAGCATCATGTACATATTTCTTTCAATAAGGAAACATGGAAAACATTATGTTTTCACTGGAGTAAAGTGCTGTAATGATAGGCTGTGTCCCACTTCCCTCGCCTAGAACCTCAAAAGGTCCATTAATAACGGGTGCCAATTTGCTAACAAGCCCCATTTTCAGGGAACTCCTACTGGCTTTAATTATGAGATATACATGTTCTCCTGTTTGGAACTCTCTTGAGTTCTCTTTGATCGGCAGATAGCTTTCTCTCATTTCTGGCTCGTTTACCTTCGATTTTGTTTTATTTGTCACTTGGTCGCTCCATTTATTTCAACATGCTCTGTCCAAAGAAACTTATTCACGTGATCGCCTCCAACCGACCGAGTATTACATTGTCTACCATAGAGGACCCTCGAATGGGTCATCTTTAAGGATGCTTGGTAGCTCTTGTTGTAGGCAAATTCTACCAATGGCAGTAGTCTTCCCATTTCCTAGGATAATGCATCACATGCATCCTTAAGAACTTCTAATATCCGGATTCACTCTTTCTGTCTTTCCATTCATTTGAGGGTGATAGGCTGCACTAAACAACAATTTGGTCTCTAATCCCGCCATCGCTGGATTTTGCATCCCTGAAGTGAATTTTGTGTCTCGCCGATATTATCTCTTCTAAGATGTCAAAATTTAACACCTCTTCTATAAATATTCTGCGTTACATTCACTTTGCTGTGTCGCATTTGATGGAAATGAAAGAGTGCAGACTTGCTCAGTTTGTCTAACACCACCATAATGGCATCACTTTTGTCGGGTTGAAGTTGGTAATCTGGTGATTAAATCCACGGAGATGGTTTCCCATTTCCATTCTGGGATGGGTAAGGTGCTAATCCGGCCAAAGTCGATGTCTCCGCTTTAACCCTTGTTGGCATTCTATGCATCGGGCCAAATATTTGGCTATGTCCTTTCTCAATCCCTACGTAAAATTGCTTCTGGTGGCAGTGATCATTTTCCGGTATCTTGGGTGACCAGTGTAAGGTATTTATGTAATTCATCCATGATGAACCCTTCGTCGTTACACTGGGAATGTACGCCTATCTCTCAGACGCTGTAGTAGACCTCCTTCTGGCTGCCCTGATAGCCTTCTCGTATTTTTACTCCAAATGGTTCTTGCCAGAGGTACAGGCTGTGGTGACGGACGAAGGGAATTGTTTCTTGTGCCTCTTTGACTCGTCCTTGATATCCGGCCTCATTGTGTACCTCACCAAGGCCGTGAATCGCTCATGTTCTCTCTCGCTAAGGGGCATCTAATTAACTCTATTCTCCTTACACTTTGATGGATTTCAAAATCAAATTGCCAAGGAGGGCCATCCATCTAGCTTGTCTAGTATTGAGTTTGGGTTGATCAAACAAATACCGTAATCCACAAATGATCTCACATGGGTACAAATTTTCTTCCCGTGAGGTAATGCCTCCACATTTTGCTAATGCACTATGGCGCCTAATTCTAGATCATGGGTCACATAGTTGACCTCATGCTCATTCAATTTTTGGGATTCATATGCATCACCTTTCCTTCCTCGCATAAGGATTCCTCCTTTACGTGCATCCATGCACAAGGAAGTCATTGGTCGCTAATTTTCAACACCTGCGGTTAGTAAAATGTTTCAAGGTTTGAAATCTTCTCACATTGTCGTATTCATTTAAATTTCTTTTCCCTTCTTCTCGAGGCGATTGGACAACCAATCTTGGAGAAGTCTTTATAAATCTCCTATAGTATCCCGCCAACCCATAAAGGATCTTAATGTCTCAGACATCCTTTGGGTAGGCCATTCCATGATAGACCCCGACCTTGTCATGGTCTACCGCTACCCCTTCCTTGGACGTAACATGTCCCAAGTAGTGTATTTGAGCTTTGAAAGTAATCTATTATCGCCGAATTTTAAGATAGACTTGATGTTCTCTTAGCACTCTCAGAAAGCACAAGTCTAAGATGCTCTTCATGGTGTTCTCTATTCTTAGAGTAGATACATATCACTAATGAAAACCAATACAAATTTATCTAGAAATTTACCAGTACATTGTTCATTAAGCACATGAAAGTGTGGGCATTGGTTAACCTAAATGGTACTCATCATTACCACAACCTCATAGTGACCATACCTTGTCCGAAAGCGGTCTTATGGATGTCTACACCCTTGATTCGAACTCTCACATGGTACCTCGACCTCAAGTCAATCTTTGAGAAAACAGACGCATCTCCCAACCGGGATCCTGTATGTAAATCATCGATCTTGGGCAAGGGGGTATTTGTTCTTTATGGTTACCTTATTAAGTTGTTCCAGAATTCATACATAGTCTAAGGGTGCCATCTTTCTTTTCACAACAGACCTAGGTTCTTGTGGGACATCACTGGGTCTAATATGTCCTTGTCCATCACTTCTTTTAATTGCAATTTGAGTTCGACTAGTTCGTGCATTACTGCTCATCCGATAGGGTGTTCTTAGACACGCAAGACTCTTGCAAGTTCTTTTGAGAAGTCAATATCTCTTCTGAGGTAGGACCCTTGTGATCTCCTCCGAAACACATCTCTATTCTCTCGATAGGTGATCTAGGCTTGGTCTGCGACCTTCTGGCTTGTTTCAACACCGTATCGCATATAAGGGCATCCCTTTCAATAATATTTCCTCATTTGTAACGCCGAGCATTTGTCTCACCGGACCGGCTGGATCCTTTGAAGGGCTATCCTTTTTCCTCTTCACTCACACATTCTAAAGTTTTATAGTAATAGCCCAACTTAGTTTTATGGTAATACCATACCAATCAACAGATCGTTTGATCCCAGGGGTAATACATTGCGGGTTGCTTGGGTGGGGAATTCAACACAGTGAATTGGCAGTCGGGTAACGCGGCCTCTACCACCTTTCTTGGTGCCAGTGGCTAACTATAAAAACCATGGCTTGGCGTGTTTATATGACTGTAATTTACACTTATCAACAACTTTAGGGGATATATAACTCAAATTTGAACCAGTGGCCGGAACAAACAGATACCGATGGTTGAAGATCATACCTTCTATTTCCACCATCACTTGGTGGTCGGCCTTGGTTATTATCCGTCGTATAGACTGCGGGCACACCTCCCCTTGCCACATCATTGACTGGTAGCTTCAGACAGTTATAAACTTTTCCCGACCGCTTGTCACGGAGTGGATGCTTCTCCGAGATGATCTCCCCGCATCCCAAGATTCCAACTTCTCCTTGCTACCGGGCCTTTATTGGTATAAGTCCGTAGGTTTTTATCTCGTCTCAGAGGGAAAGTTCCTCAATAAGTACACTGGTCAAGTTCATTCTCGCGGTTCCTTCTTGTGCTTTTAAATCCCGGGAGATTTGCTCCCTTTCTTTCCAAATTTCTAGAACCATTCTTTTGTTTCAGCCTTCCACGGATTACCGATGTCCATATTGCTCATGACAATATGTTGCCTTCGATAGTATCTTCTAAGGTCTTTTGGTTCGGCTAAACCCAATTCTGCCCGTATTCCTGAAGTTCACGATGAAGCTGCCAGGCTTCTCGCTTTGATGTAGGGTACCGCATTCCCACAATAAGTCAAGGAATTTGTTGACATATTCCTCCATGGTAAGTTGTCCCAGCTTGAGTTCAAATAAACTTTAGCCTTTTCGTCTAAATACCTTTCCGACAAGTACTTTTTTCCGGAAGTACTTCTCGAACCGCTTCCAAGACATGTCCTCCTCACAGACCCCTTCTTCATATTCTTGTCTCTCCCAATGTGATGGAAGCCTCCCGCTCTCAGATTGAAAGTGGCCACCTAGCCTCAAGTTCCTGGAGAAATCATGGACTCAAATATTTCTTTAGTCCAAGTAGCTAAGCCTCAAATTTCTCTCCCTTCTTTATCTCGCCGTCAAGGAGGGAGGTTTGGCCTTTTGAATTCTCAAATTTATGACTCTTAGAAGTCTTTTGCTTCTTCTGCTTTTGAGAATAGGAACCGGTTCTGCTACTAGAAGATCCCCTCCAATCGCCAAATTTTCAAGAATCGTCTGGCATTGGTCCTTACCTCTAGGGTGGACCTTTTCTCGATGTGCTTCTTTCAAGCAGGGTTAACCGGACACTCACGATCCCCGGGTGATCTCAAGTTCATGTCGCATTTGTCGCTAGGTCGGATAAGCCTCAGAAGTAGAACCGCAGATTAATCTCGGGCCAGTTTTCTTGTTCTTCATCATCCTTTCATTATCTATCTTGCGCTTTGTATTCGACCATGAGACTCCTCACACTCGCTAGGTCTAGAGGGGTTCCTATTGCTCTCTTTCATCAGACTGGCTCGCTAGGGGAGCCTTCTCCCACTTCTTGGTGAGTCACCATACTCATGCTTGTAGATTCCCTCGGCGTTGATCGGGTCCGCTTTGAGTGTGAAGACAAATGGATATTAGTCAAGAATTAAATATATTTCATAATTTGTGCATAATTCCATAATTCTTTAATATGAACACCCGACTGTGTGTTCATATTCCAAGTTTTAATCCTAGATAAGATAGTTAAGTCAGGGGTTACCCTCATAGGAGTGTTTCTCAGACGGTTTAGCGCTGACCAGCGACCGGGTGCATGAGCCCAATCGCCGAAAGTGTTGTAACCATACCGATACCACTTTGTAACACAATCAATTATCAAAATTTTAAAATTTTGGGTTAATCTCCTCTATACAGAGATGTACCTCTACAAACCCGTATTAGCGAAATGCCAATCCCCGACTTCCCTATAATGATTCCGTCTTCATCTGGTTTTGACACTCACGATATCTTGACAACTACAACACCGATCTCCGATTCACTTTTGGTTGTTCTACCTCTACGTATAAGCCTTTGATCCATAATGACCGCTTCAGATGACCATAAATACGCTTCTCACGGGTTTCGGAAGTTTGCGTCGGCGTTCCATGTACCCTAACTCCCCGATTCGGCTGTGTTCCTTTAGCTTATTGGCTTCTTCCTCGCTAAGTCCCGCCACTGCAATACCGCTCATTAAGACCACAAATTTTAATTCTCACGGTTTGGCTTTAATTATGGCTTAATAAGTCCCTCGACTCTCGACGCCAGTTTTATCAGCTTAGCTAGTCTCTTGGTTATAAATACCATGGTCCATGTGACCACTCTACTATATGATCAAGCCGCCGTATAACCTTCCATCGGGTTTCGAGTTTATGATGTCGCCAGGCAATGTGCCTTCGCAATTTTCGGATCCTCCTCGATCCTCACATGCCAATTTCATGCTGGATCACGGGCCAAGCTTAACTTCCTCACACCGTCTCCCTTTGTTCTCGGCGCCTCTTAAGTGGCCTACGTACTCCCCTATGATGGTGTATTGAGTGACACCCGCCCTCCAATCGAGTGTTATGATCGTGGACCGTTGCTGATTTCGCTGACTCTCCCGCCGAGTTTCTGTCACCGGTGAACTCGCGTCAACCCCGCATCTCTTTCGTGATCCTTGGACACGCGTTCCTTAGGTTAACGGTTATGATCGCATACAGGAATCGCGGGATCGGGGCGACCTCGTATGCGTATTCGCCTTTGGAAAACCCGATGTTCCAAATGCCGACTCGCCTAGACCTCCTGCCACGCGTCCTACCAAAATCAACCGCTGAGATCCCTTTCTGGTTTCGCTAATTTATCCCGGCCCTGTGGGTTTCTTGTCCTCGGAAATTTCGATTTTCCGATGTATCAAATGCCGATGGCGCTTTATCTAACACCGCCTCTCCATGGACGGTCCGCATCTTATCATTGCTTCGACTTGAGGGCCCTCGATGCTCGGTACCCCGGATTCTCGAGATCTGACGATTCAGATGTGTGTCCCTTCCAACCGGCGATTTGCTCTCGATTTCGACTTTCGAAGTCCCGTTTCTTTGCTCGATCTCCGGGATTCTCGATTCTCCTCGGAAGTTGACACGTGTCCCTTGTATCAACTGCCTATGATGGTGTCGGAAA
Source organism: Picea sitchensis (assembly GCA_010110895.2). NCBI lineage: Eukaryota > Viridiplantae > Streptophyta > Pinopsida > Pinales > Pinaceae > Picea > Picea sitchensis. Next base: position 87,896 of record SNQJ01S0028204.1, on the reverse strand, counting down.
CTCGTGTATCACGGTTTCGTATTGCAAGGGATCATGTCCTTTAAATCGATATGCCGTAACTCCGACTCGATCCTCCTCACACGCGGTCCCTACCGCTTGGATGGCTCGTGACTTTGCCTGTGGTTTTCACTTTGATTTTCGAAAGCATCTCTTGTCCACCTGAATGCCGATTTCTGAATAAATACGTCCCAATCCTCCGGATGTTCCGGACATCGCCACGATAATGGATCTGGCCCAGATTATCGGAAATCGCTGGGGTCAGCGATTTCATTGTGCAACGGTTCTACACTTAAAATTCCGAGAGGAAATCATGCCCTCCGTAATCGCCACATGTGTCCCAACAGATCAACGGCGATACATTTCTGATGTTGACATGGGTCCTTCCGAGATCAACGGCTAGGACTCTTCCTCGACACACTAGAGTTTAGCTCCCAGGTAACTCTTCCGGATCCAACGGTTTACGGGATTTCTACTCCATATCTAATGGTTCAAATCACTTCCTCACGTGCCTACCCCTGCGCATCTTCTCCAGATTCAACGGCTGACGGGTGATCTAACGATCTAGATTCGTTGTTTTTGGGTCTTGGGATTTACGCACCCAATTCCTCGCTCAATGATGAGAGAGGGTAAGGCATAACGCCTGCTACTTTCGCTAATCTAATGGTCGGAATGACTATGGTTCAACTGACGAAGATCTCATCCGTCGATTTATCACTCCTCACAACACTACTATCTTGGAACATTAATAGAATCGCTCCTCCTCATGCAGGATTAATAAGGCCTATGCTTTCGAACCCTTGTTGGGTTCTTTGTGAACCTTTCCAAGGAGGGAAATCTCTGCGAAGAGATCTATACCGGGGCATTCCCCTACGTAAGGGGAGACAGCTTCCCGAGAGCGACCGGGCATGATTAGATTCATTTGTCAACGTAAGTCGAACACGGTTTCCTCGTTAAGTATATCAACTCATTCATATCAAGCACCACGCGGACATCCCCATGCTGAAAACATTTGTCCAAATTCATGGTTCTATGAGTCAACCCTATCCATTAACAACATACGCATAATTCTTACACGTGAAACATTTACAATTCCACAAGTCCATGAACATATGTGACAAGATATAAATTTCAAAATGCAATATGAGCAAAACACTTATCGTAAATACTTCAAAGAATGGAAGCAACCGGCCGAGGGGTGCTCAGCTTTCCACCCAACCGTAGGCTTAGTGACTCCTAATGGATTTACCACTAGCCACCCCCGAAGTTGGAGACCTCATCGATGTCTCCGAGACCTCGCCTCTCACCGCTGCTGCCTGTGAGCCGGTTGCAATCCTCCCTCTCTCAAGGATCACTCACTCGCTGTAAAATTGCTTTCAGTTCCTCTCCTGGCCAATCGCTTCAGCCCATACTCTTTGTATCCTCTCAAGGATGTATGTGGCACGACATCTCATACCGGTCGGCCATGATGGCTCTAATGGATAGGCTACCACCTCCCATCCTCATCAAGCCATCCACACCTACCAACAGTAAGGCATTTATTTCTGTGGCTAGCGAAGCCGCTTTGGTTCTCCTGAGTCCAAATACGGTATTTTAATTTTCGGTGGAAGTTAACTCTTTTTGCAGGTGCCCTCCACCACCATCGCGGCCTCTTTTCCTCGCACATCCTCTCTTAGCAGTTCTGCAATAAATTAAACTATCATTTACATTCATTGACCTCTTCCTGCAGGTCCATTTACAGCACACATTCATACTTATGAGTTTTGCCATAGTCCTTGGCCAGTTCAGTTATATTTACAATCTGGGGGAAACAGGGTGTTACATTTGTTCATGCATGTAATGTTTTTACTCGATGCTAACCTGGTTGAAAAAGCAATATGGTATGATATTTTAAGTGTTGAACAAAACTTTCGTATTGTGAAAGGGTCAACCCACCCTAATTCATTTCTCTGCAGAACTATATGGAGCGATATTTTAGTAAGGCTTCTTCGACCAGATTCTCAATATACCTTTGGAAACAAGACGAAAACTACAATAGGACCACCCACATCTTTATTAGTCCCTCCCCTTTTGTGGTTTATTTTGGTTTTCAGTGTCTTGCCCCTTATGAGATTCATGTTGCTCTTCTATGTCCATCCACATCCCATGAGCAAAAGGAGCAAGATAGAGCTTCCCCTTTTGTGCAAAACTTGGCCAAGATCTACAATAAGGTTCAAAGCATCCTCAAGTAGATACAGACCAAGTATAAGGCACTTCATGATCAAGATCAAGTTGTCGCACATTTTCATGTTGGCGACTATGTTTGGTTGCATTTGGATAAGTAGCAGTGCAAAAATCAGCAACATCACAAGCACAATCCCATTAGGTATGGTCCTTGTTAGTGTTTGTTGTTAAAATATTGTGTAACTGCAAAGAATTTTCTTGTCCCCTTTTGTGAATAAAGATAAAATATATTTATTATTGATTAGATCAATCCCCTTTTGTGGATTGATCATGTCGGTCATTGTAATTGACCAAATCCCCTTTTGTGGATTGGTCAAACCCTAATTGTAATAGGCTAATTAAGAAGTCGGCCCCATAATATATTAAAGGTGGTTATAACCACCCAAAAGAAGAAGTCGGCCCTGCCAGTGAAGAGACACTTCCACACGTGTCAGAATTGTATAAATAAGAGAGGCCAGCACCTCATTTGAACACACACTCAGCTCACTCATCTAGTGCGCAAGTTTTGAAGGAAGCTGAAATTGTCGGTTGCCAGAAGAAGGAAGAGAGAGAGGCGTGTTGCTCAATGTTGAATATTCTCTGTTGCCTGGTTCATTATCTTGGCATTGTATTGACTATCTATATTAAGGAAGTTTTGCTGGGTTTTCTTCCCCTTGAGGGTTTCCCAGTATAAATGCTTGTGTACTCTTGTGATTGTGTTTCTCTCAGTGATCCTGTCTATGCTATTGTTATCTAGTAAATTGAAAGTAACATAATAATAGTAGAAACTTTAACATTTGTAGCTCGGACAAGTAGTTACGCAAGGGTGTCTACTTGCAAAAATCGTCATTAAATGTATCTGTACCTTTTCCTAGTGATTCACTTTATTAATTAATAAATAAAGTGAATTTTTTTTGTAAAGTGACTTTTAATTAATGAAGTGACTTAGGCAAAAAGTCACTTAATGATTTAATTAAATGAGAACAGTGGATCTCACGATCTAATCTTGACCGTTGAGATTAGGTAAGTCGCCCAGGACAAAAGACAGGATGGGTAAAGGAAAAGACACATTCATTCTTCATTTCACAAGTCATGTGAGAGGAGAAGAAAAATTAGAGTCGATTTTTCATCTTGGCAAGAAGACAAAACAGGTTGCACGCATCCCAAGGCAGAGTGCACACATTCCAGCAGTAGATCCGTACAGTTGAGTCACATGTGTGAGTGCAGGTTGAATCCATTGTAGCAGGTTGCACGATACACGAGGAGGCCGCATTTATTGTAGCAACAAATCCGTACAGACATCCTCAGAGTTTCAACAGTGCGAGTTCCAACAATGCAGCAACGAAGTTTCAGCAGCACGTTGATCGAGGCACTGTGGTTCATGTTTCAGACTTAGTTTGTGGTTTTAATTTTTCTCAAAGCCACTATCCCTGTGAGGGTAGCTCTTGTAAGTTCTGATGTTATTGATGAAGAATTGATCTTGAAAAGCATAAATTTTGTGTACTGTGTGATTGTTCTTCTCATTATTTTTCATTGCATGCAAGAGTTATTTATTTTAGCAATAGTTATTAGATCCAATATGATTGCTTAGTTAGTTGAGATTAAAAAAAAAAATTAACATGATATCAGAGCTCTGGCTCTGAGAGAAAAGCAGATCTATTGTATTTAGTGCAAATCTCTTTAGTAGGTTAAAAGGACAAGGTAGATCTATTGTGTACAGTGCAGATTATCCATCTCAGTAACCAATGTGAAGGTTGAGGACACACTAGATGGGGCTTCCAATTTCTTGCCATGGAAGGAAAGAATCTCAATGATCTCGAAGGAACAATACTTGTGGGATGTCGTCATAAACCCTTCTCCAGCTCTAGTGCAAACATCAGTGGTACGCCAACAGTAGTAGACCTAGTAGTGCAGGCAGCCTGGGATAAGAAGGATATCAAGGCGCAGAGAGTGATCCTTGAAGCCATCAAGGATCATCTCATTTTGCATGCTGCAGAAAAGACCATATCTAAGTAGATGTATGATGCTCTTGTGTCACTCTATCAAAGTGACAACATGACTCACAAGATGATCCTCAAAACAAACCTCAGAGAATGCAAAGTGTCCTCTTTAGACAATGTGACCAACTACCTTATGAGCATCACTCAGATCCGTGACCAGCTACCTTATGAGCATCACTCAGATCCGTGACCAGCTTGTAGTTGTAGATGAAACAGTTCTTGATGCAGAGTTAGTGAATGTTGCCTTAAATGGTTTTTCCAAGTCATGGGAGCCATTCATCATGGGCATATGTGCCAGAGAGAAACTCCCCAAGTGGGAGAGACTTTGGGATGACTGCATTCAGGAGGAGGCTTGTAAAGAGTCCAGATCTGGCAAGTAGGGAGGAGGCTCAGCAAATGAGAACTTGGCCTTGGTTAGCAAAACCAAGAAAGGTTAAGCCAAAGTTTCCAAGAAGGTTGACAGTCAGGGAGAGGGACAACAATCAGGACAGAAGAGAGATATGAGCAAGATCAAATGCTATATCTGCCATAACAATGGCCACTTCACCTCTCAGTGTCCACAAAGGAAGAAAGGCAAAGAGAAACCGTTAGCAGTTGCAACATCAACATATACCCAGTTGAGCGAGCTTACATGCAAGTTCAAGAGTGATTGTGCATTTGTTTCTTGTCTTTCTACCAGCACCACTCCCAAGGGTGCATGGTACTTGGACAGTGGCACATCTCGCGACATGATAAAGGATAGAGAGCTATTCAACAACCTATCAGAGGATGGATTAGATATCTACGTCCATTACTAAGGCAGATGGTCACTAGGCTTCCAAAATTCAATCTGGACTAGTAGGGGGTGTGCAAAGGCTACGCACTTGGCAAGAATGTCAAGGCAGCCTTTCCCAAAAGCGAGACTCGATCCAAGGGCATATTGGATTTGATCCATTCATATGTTGGGGAGCCAATGTCAGTGGCTTTAGTGAAGGGCGCATCCTACTATGTGACCTTCATTGATGACTTCTCCAGGAAGTCCTGACTCCTGGATCTATTTCATGAAGACCACAGATGAGGTCTTTAGTCACTTCCGAGCTTTCAAAGTTAAGGTGGAGAACATGATAGGAAGGAAGATCAAGACTTTGATGACAGATAATGGGGGTGAGTACACCTCTACAGAGTTCCTTGATTCCTGCAAGGAGGCAGGGATCAAGAGGGAGAAGACAATGGCCTACAACCCTCAACAGAATGGGATTGCAAAGAGGAAGAACAGGTCCATCATCAGTGCGGTGAAGACCATGTTACATGACTAGAGTTTGCCTATGTATTTGTGAGAAGAGGCCTGCAATATAGTTGTGTATTTGCAGAACATGAGTCCACATCAGATACTAGAGGGGAAGACTCCAGAGGAGGCATTCACAGGTAGCAGACTTGAGATAGGACATCTCGAGATATTTGGTTGTCCAGTCTACATCCACATTCCTATGGAGAAGAGGACAAAGTTGCAGCCCTCAGGACAAAGGGGCATTTTGGTGGGGTACAACGAGGATTGGAAGGCCTATAGGGTGTTCTTACCAGATCAACGTAAGATGGTGGTGAGTCGATATGTCAAGTTCGAGGAGAACTTGGCATCTAGGAAATCTCAGGACCTACCAGTAGATGCAAAGGGATCACAGGAGGTGGTTCCAAAGACATAGTTGAAAGCAAAGACTTCCAGTTGAAAGAGGCAGACTCCAGTGGAGGTGGAGGAGCATTCAGCTCCTTCGATTTCAGTTAGGAGACCTGGGTGGTTTGCGTAGACCTTGCGGGATGCTCGGGAGCATGTTGAGCCTCCCAGGTCCACCTTCAGGGAGAGTAGACCTCCGCGGAAGTTCCCACAGTATATGGCTTTGATGACTAGCATCATAGACTCGGATCCTTCCAATTATGAGGAAGCAACCAACCAGTAGGTATGGCGAGATGCCATGGTGTAAGAGCATAACTCCATCATGCGCAATGATGTCTGGGAGATTGTGCTGAGACCAAAGGGGAAGTCAGTTGTGACTCCAGGTGGTTATACAAGGTAAAGCATGCGACAAATGGCAATGTGGAGAAGTACAAGGCCAGATTTATGGCTCGTGGTTTTTATCAGAGAGAGGGAGTAGACTACGACGAGACTTTTGCTCCTGTAACCAAATACTCCTCTATACGAGCAGTTATCTCTATAGCTTCTGAGATGGGTTGGAGCATTCATCAGAAGGATGTGAAGACCGCCTTCTTCAATGACATAATTGAGGAAGAGGTATACATTGAGAAGCCACAAGGGTTTGAAGTCCATGACAGGGAGACATATGTTTATGGGCTTCAGAAAGCCTTGTATGGACTCAAACAAGCAACCAGGGCCTGGTACTCCAGGATCGACACATATCTGTAGGACATGGGCTTCATCAAGAGTGAGGCAAATCCCAACCTATACTTCTTGTTGGTTGGATCTGAGATCCTCATCTTGGTGTTGTATGTGGACGATCTCATTCTGACAGGTGTTGAGAGGTTGATTGTAGGTTGCAAGTCAGATCTAGCGTCAGAATTTGAGATGAATGGCATTTGGCTAATGCACTATTTTCTGGGACTTGAGGTTTGGAAGCGATCATGTAAGATCTTCCTCGGACAGGGGAAGTATGTGTTAGAGATCTTGAAGAGATTCAGGATGCAGGATAGCAGACCGATGGCCACTCCTATGGTGACCAACCTGAAGAAGATTGGTTCTTTAGTTTCAGAGTTGGAAGATCCCCGACTATACAGGCAGTTGATTGGTTTGTTGATGTATCTGGTCAATACTCAACCAGACATCTGCTTTGCTATCAACAACTTGAACTAGTTCATGGTGGAGTCAAGGGAGGTTCATTGGGTGGCAACAAAGAACGTGCTCAGATATTTGGAGGGCATAGTGCGATATGGTTTGCAGTACCTTGGTGGAGATGGGGTGAGGTTGCAGGGGTACTCTGATTCAGATTGGGCAGGCAATGATATAGATTGGAAGAGCACTTCAGGGTGTTGCTTCAATTTGGGGTCAGCAGGAAACAGACTTCAGTAGCACTGAGTTCAGCAGAGGTAGAGTATATGGCAGCCAGTTTAACTAGCTGTGAAGCCATCTGGCTTCACAAGCTACTCACGGGATTGTTTGGTCAAGAGCTTCAGCCGACAATGATCCACTGTGATAACCAGAGTTGCATCAAACTCTCGGAGAATCCAGTGTCTCACGAAAGGTCTAAGCATATTGAGATTAGATACCATTTCATCAGGGACATAGTGCAGAAGGGAGCAGTTCAAATTTAGTATATTTCTACAAATGAGCAATTGGTAGACATTTTCACCAAGCCCTTGGCAAAGGGAAAATTTGTTCCATTTCGGGACAAACTTAGAGTGGTGGAGAATACCTTCCTCGCTAAGAGGGAGTGTTAGTGCTTGTAGCTCGGACATGTATTTTCGCAAGGGTGTCTACTTGCGGAAATCGTCATTAAATGTATTCGTACCTTTTCCTAGTGATTCAATTTATTAATTAATTAATAAAGTAAATGTCTTTTTGTAAAGTGACTTAGGAAAAAAGTAACTTATTGATTTAATTAAATGAGAACCGTTGATCTCACGATGGCAAAAAGTAACTTATTGATTTAATTAAATGAGAACCGTTGATCTCACGATCTAATCTTGACCGTTGAGATTAGGGAAGTCGCCCAGGACAAAAGTGTTGAATTTTTTATGCTTAGCTCAAGCACATGTGGTTCATTTCAATTTAGCATGAACTTGAACCCTAAACAATGTAGCTACAATAGTTGCAGTAACCGAGATCACAAGAAGAATAACCATGCACAAGAACAAAAGAAGTTATCCTGGGAAAACCCTTCTCAACCAAGGGAAAAAACCAACAATCCTTTGCTATAGAGTCAAGAGAAGATCACCCTTTCACCAAAAACCCTAATGCCTAAGAGAAGTGCGCACTTCAGCATTACAAGTAGGTGTTGAGAGAATGATACAATGAAGAGTGACTGATCCACAATGGGGATCACTCTTATTTATACATGACCTAGCACATCAAATAGATGTGTCTATTGGCACAATAGGGCCTGTTATCCCCGATATCTAGGGATAACTAGGAGATCATGTCTCGAGGCCCACATGGTCCTAGACATGGAGTACCAAGAGCGAGATTGACTTGAGCATTGCCCTGGAGGGCCCATCTCTCTTCTTCTTCGTCAGATTTGTCCTGTCAGTAGTAGCAGCTTCCATCACCGCCGACCTGGGCTTGCATCGGAGAGGACTCTTGCTCCATGAGGTAATTGGTCCAAGGTATCATGGTATGTGTCATATTTGATTGTTATAACCTTCTTATATATGCATTAGGTTCCTTTCATTTCTGATGACTGCTTGGATCTTA
>SNQJ01S0028204.1:64548-79291 GCA_010110895.2 Picea sitchensis | reverse complement strand
AATATTGCTCATATATGTTAAAGATAGTCATTAATGTTTTGAAGTACTAACCACTGCAACACATTTTTAGTTTTATTTGCCTTGTCTCGCAAACAGGTGCCATTCAGTGGGATATCTTTTCTTTGACTATCATTTTGGCAGTAATCTGTGAAGGGAAAGCTTATCTTAACCTTTGATCCTTGAACCCTTGACTCTTTTCCTTCAACGCCCCAGATTACTAGGGACGTCTTTCTTGGGATTAGCCACCCTAAATAGAAAGAGCTCCCCATCGAGGTGACAGTGGGTGGGGAAGCTCCTGTTACGCCAGTTTGAGCCTTGACTTCAAGCTACCTAAACCTTTCCTACAAACTGTGCGAGAACAGGGCCGACCTGTACAACTGAATAATATAATTAATCTTTGACACAATATTAATTATCTTTACATGGTGGGGTCGACTTGTACCTTTTACAATACAAATTAGTGTTACACTATAAATCTTACTCTTAGAAAATATAGCAAGGATCTCTCACATCCTCTAGTGCTCAGCCACTAGGGACACGTCCACCTGTGCTCAGCCACAGGAACGTCACTCTCAACAGATCAACTCAACTAAGTCCATAGGAGTACCATCTGGAGAGCCATCTCAAGTCTACTCAACTAAGTCCATAGGAGTTCGACATGAGACCATCTCAAGTCATCTCAACTCAGTCCAGAGGAGCACGGCAAGAGACCACACACGTCATCTCAACTCAATCCAGAGGAGTATGACACACCCATCACATGGGCTCTCATAGATCGTCTCAACTCAATCCAGAGGAGAACGACCTGGAGAATGTCTCATGAAGCTGCAATCATCAACACTCCCTCTCAACTAGGGAGGCATTCTCCACCAGGCCAAGTCTCTCACAGAAGTACTTGAATTTTGTCCTGGCAAGCAGTTTGGTGAAGACATCTACAACCCGCTCGTGTGTAGAAAGGTACTGCACATGTACTACTTTCCTCTGCACCATATCTCTAATGTAATGGTATTTGATCTCAATATTTTTCGATTTATCGTGAAACACAGGATTCTCTGAGAGCTTCACACAACTCTAGCTATCACAATGGATAATGATGGAATCCATCTCATGTCCAAATAAGTCTGCAAGGAGCTTGTGAAGCCACATTGCTTCGCAGACTGCCACACATAATGCAATGTACTCTGCTTCTGCGGTACTCAAAGCCAAAAAAGTTTGTTTCCTGCTGCACCAGGAAACCATGGCAGATCCCAAAGTAAAACAACAACCGGAGGTGCTCTTCCGGTCCATTGTGCCCCCTGCCCAATCTGCATCAACATATCCCTGCAATCTCATGTCTACACTGGAGGCATATCTCAAGGCATAACCAATTGTGCCTCATAAATATCTCAACACATGCTTCACTGCTATACAGTATGATTGTCTCGACTGACTCATAAACTGACTAAGTACACTCACTGCATACCATATATCGGGTCTGGTATTAACCAGATACATCAATGATCCAATCAGTTGTCTGTAAACATGTGGATCAATCTCGCCTGAATCAGAAGAAGCCTCGTTCATTTTCTTCAAATTCATCACCATCGGTGTAGGCATGGATCTGCAGTCTGTCATCCTGAATTTCTTCAAATCTCCACTGTGTATTTTCCTTGACTCAGGAAAATCTCATCAGTCCTCTGCCACACTTCTAGTCCCAAGAAGTAGTGCATCATACCAAGGTCCTTCATCTCGAATTCAGAAGCCAATGCACGCTTGCATTCAACAATAAGGCTTTCTTAACCAATGAGGAATAAGTCATCAACATATAGGACCAAAATCAGGCGCTCGTCACCAACAATGTTGTAGTATAGGTTTGGATTAGCAACACTCTTGTTGAAGCCCAAACTCATCGAGTATCCATCAGTCTTCTCATACCATGCTCGAGGTGCCTGCTTAGTCCATACCGGGCTTTCTTCAACCTACACACATGAGACTCCTCATGTATCATGAATCCATCTGGCTACTCGATGTAAACTTCTTCCTCAATCTCACCATTGAGAAACGCTATCTTCACATCCATCTGATGTAGTCTCCAACCCATGGACGTTGCAAGGGAAATAATCGTACGGATGGAAGTGTATCGAGCAACAAGAGCATCTGTCTCCTCATAATCTATTCCCTCCACCTAAGAGAATCCTCTAGCCACAAATCTCTCTTTGTACTTCTCAACACTTCCATCGGCTGCATGTTTGATCTTATAGATCCACTTGGAAGTCACTACAGACTTCCCTTCTGGTCTCGGAACAATATCCCACACATCATTCTTCATGATGGACTGATACTCTTCCGTCATGGCATCTTCCCAAACCTGCTGACCCGTTGCTTCTCCATGAAAAGAAGGCTCAGTATCAATGATGTGGCTCATAGCTGGAATATAGCTCGAAAATCTCTGTGGTATCTTGCTCTCTTGGAATGTACCACGAGGAGTTGCATGTCCCTCTGCCTCCTACAGAGTCTGTCAAGCCCATGCAGGCCTCTTCTGGCCTACTGCAATGTCTCTAGGAACATCAACTGGATCAACTGGATCTGTAACTGTCTCCCTCTGAACTACTGAAGGGAGAGAAGGTACTGTCTCTTCCTTCTTCTAACTATCAATCTCCATCTGAGATTCTTTGGATCTTCGGAAGGCTATCTCTTCCTCAAAGGTGACATCTCTTCTAACTTCGATCTGTCTCTGACCAGGGATGCAGATTCGGTATGCCTTCGAAGATTCACTGTACCCCACAAATGTACCCTTTCTGCTTGAAGGGTCTAGCTGGTCCTCTTCTCCTTGGGTACATGAAAGTATATTGGACACCCAAATATCTTGAAGTGTCCAACCTCAAGCTTCACTCTGGTGAAGGCTTCTTCGGGAGTCACATTCTTTAGAATATTATGAGGACTCTTGTTCCGAACGTACACAGCTGTCATGGATGCCTTTGCCCACAGAATCATAGGTAGATTTTGATCATGTATCATTGCTTTGGTTGCCTCAACAATAGTTTTGTTCTTCCTCTCTACAACCCCATTCTGTTGAGGGTTATAAAGAACGGTGTACTCCCTCTTGATCCCTGCCTCAACATAGAAATCACTGAAATCCCTGGAGGTGTACTCTCCTCCATTATCTGATCTCAACACCTTGATCCTCCTCCCGGTTAGGTTCTCAACCTGAGCTTTAAACTCTTGAAATATCACAAGGACTCCATCCTTGGTCTTCAAGAAGTAAATCCACGTCTTCCGAGAGTGATCATTGATGAAGAGAACATAGTATATTCGTTCAAGGAAGCAACAGTCATGGGTCCACAAACATCTGTATGTATCAAGTCCAAGATCCCCTTGGATCTACTGTCACTGCTCGAAAAGGACCCCTTGACATTCTTTCCAAGAGCACAACCTTTGCAACTGCCATCATGCTCAACATGTATCTCTGGAAGACTTGTCACCATTTCCACAGAGTGGGAAGGGCTCTATAATGTAAATGAGGAAGTCTCCTATGCCATAGCTCTCTCAAGCTGATAGTATCATGTAACAAGGCCTGAACTGGTCGGGTAGTCAATCTGTACAAACTGTTTTCTCGAATACCAATCACCCGGGCATAATCCATGTGTGAGTTCTTGTGCCATGCAAGAACTTTTCCTTAAGAGAAGGTAACCTTGTAGGCTTTATCCTCTAAGGCAGAAATAGAGACAAGGTTCCTTTTCATCCCAGGTACATATAGTACCTCACTTAATTGAAGAGGTATGTCAGAATCTAGTTGGAAAGAAGAAGTTCCAACTCCCTTCACAGTATATTTGGCATTGTCACCAAGTACAACATGCACATGAGACTCTTTCTCTACAAGCTTTGTAAGATGTTCTCTATATCCTGTCATGTGTCTGAAAGCACCACTGTCAATCAACCAAATATCACTATCAATAGGAACGGTACCTGAGAGTGTTGAGATGAAGAAGAATGCTTCATCTTTCATGTCTTCATCTCTCTGAGGTGGTTCTGAATCAATATCTGCAGTGGATGCATGTTGTCTTCCTTTCTTCCTGGTAGGATAATTTCTCGCAATGTGTCCATACTTGTCACATCTGAAACATTGAATCCTTGAAATGTCTTTTCTATGTTCATGACCTGGAGCCACTAAAGTTTTCTTGTCCCATCAAGCCTATCTTCCACCAAAGTTATGTTCCTCATGGCTTGCAGATTCTTCACAAACCCTAACAGCTAGGCTAGAAACCCTAGTGTTTTTCAAGAGGAGGTCTCTTGGGGGTTTATTGGATTTATGACTTCCAACAAGAAACCCTAGAGAGTCAAAGGAACCTCAGCAAGCTGCAAAAATACTCCAACAAGTTGTAGAAACCCTAAAACCGAAATTCCACAGAAACCCTAGGGCCAAAAATCAAAACTCCTTCAATCTTTTATATGAGAGTTGCAGGAGGTGCGTTGGTCTAGGCCGTACCTGCTTGTGCAAAATTTAGGCCCAACGTTCAAGGGAAAAGTGCTAAAACTAACTTGACAAGGAAAATGGATGGGGCCGTTTTTGCAGTTGCAACAAGAAAGTGACGGCTAGCTCTGAATAGCTTGTGCAATGGCTCTTCAAGAACATTGCTTTGATACCATGTTGAATTTTTTATGTTTAGCTCAAGCACATGTTGTTTATTTCAATTTAACATGAACTTGAACCATAAACAATGTAGCTACACTAGTTGCAGTAACCAAGATCACAAGAAGAATAACCATGCATAAGAACACAAGAAGTTATCTTGGGAAAACCTTTCTCAACCAAGGGAAAAACCCAACAATCCTTTGCTATAGAGTCAAGAGAAGATTACCCTTTCACCACAAACCCTTATGCACACAAGAGGGTGCTCTATGACCAAGAAAACTTGTGCCTAAGAGAAGTGCGCACTTCAGCCTTACAAGTAGGCGTTGAGAGAATGATACAATGAAGAGTGAGTGATCCACAATGGGGATCACTCTTATTTATACATGACCTAGCACATCAAATGGATGTGTCTATTGGCACAATAGGGTCGACCTGTACAATTGAATAATATAATTAATCTTTGACACAATATTAATTATCTTTACATGGTGGGGCTGACTTGTACCCTTTACAATACAAATTAGGGTTACACTATAAATCTTACTCTTAGACAATATATCAAGGATCTCTCACATTTTCTAGTGCTCAGCCACTAGGGACACGTCCACCTGTGCTCGGCCACAATGACGTCACTCTCAATAGATCAACTCAACTAAGTCCATAGGAGTACCATCTTGAGAACCATCTCAAGTCAACTCAACTAAGTCCATAGGAGTCCGACATGAGATCATCTCAATTCATCTCAACTCAGTCCAGAGGAGCACGACAAGAGACCACACACGTCATCTCAACTCAGTCCAGAGGAGTATAACACTCCCATCACATGGACTTTCTCACAGATCGTCTCAACTCAGTCCAGAGGAGAACAACCTGGAGAATGTTTCATGAAGCTGCAATCATCAACAAAAAGACAGTATGGGTAAAGGAAAAGACACATTCATTCTTCATTTCACAAGTCACGTGAGAGAAGAGAAGAAAAATCAGAGTTGATTTTTCAGCTTAGCGAGAAGACAAAACGGGTTGCACGCATCCCAAGGCAGAGTGCACACATTCCTACAGCAGATCTGTACAGTTGGGTCGCACGTGTGAGTGCAAGCCGCATCAATTGCAGCAGGTTTCACGCTATACGAGGAGGCCACATTTATTGCAGCAGCAGATCCATACAGATCTGAATAGATCCGGATTCCGTACGGACAGCCTCAGAGTTCAGCTGCAGAATTTCAGTAGCACTGAGTTTCAGCCGCACGAGTTTCAGCGGCCTCATAGTTTCAGAAGCGCGCTGATCAAGGCACTGTGGTTCAGGTTTGAGACTTGGTTTGTGGTTTTAGTTTTTCTCAGAGCCATTATCCCTGTGAGGGGACCTCTTGTAAGTTCTGATGTTATTGATGATGAACTGATCTTGAAGAGCAGAAATTTTGTGTACCACATGTGATTTTTTTTCTCATTATTTTCTGCTGCATGCAAGAGTTATTTATTTCAGCAATAGTTATTAGATCCGATCTGATTGCTTAGTTAGCTGAGATTAAAAAAAAATTTAACAGTCCTTACACCATCATATAGAAAATGGGTCCTGACTCCTAATGCCTTCAAGTTGGACCTCCCACCTTAGCTTGGCATCCATGATGAGGTGAATGTCAGTGACGTATGAGCCAGCTCACTTGGAGGAATCTGTTCCAGTCACACAAACAAGGCCACAATTCTTGATTTTCAGCCTTCCCTTCCTAAAGATACACTTCATACACTTCTCGATGTCCTCACCATATCCACTAGGCATTGTCAAATTATAATTTATCACTTACATGGTGGGCTGCAAAATCACTTTTCCCACTCAAGCCAAGTGGCTGCCCCCCTCAGCATTTGCGCAGCACTTTTGCCATCTAGGCTTCTTTTGCTTTATTTATCTTACTTTCAGCATTATCTAGGAGCTTCTTTTTCACTCCCACAATTGTATTCACACTAGATGGATCTTTTAGTCCCATTGACCTCCTTTTTTGGTGATTTGTTGGACATTAATAAAATCATCTTATCTTATCTGATTTATCTCAACGGGAAGGAATCCATGAGACTTAGGCTAGTGAACATGTGTTGACATGTATTATATTTGTACTTTGCTATTTTGTAATTTATTCTTATTGCTTTTGGGTGACTTCATCTAAATTGATCACTCACCCACTTTATTGTATTTTATTGGAGACATGATCAATTTTTATCACTGTTCCCAAAATTTTGTAATCTATATATAGTGATACAAATGAGTGTATAGCATGTGTAAAGTTCCAGCAATCTCCTCTCAAGCTTGCATACTTTCTCTCCTATGCTTTTCTTGTGTGACTATCTTTCTTCTATTTGCTGGTGTTGTGCACCTATCAGTGGTTCATCTTCTCCAGTTCAATTTTACTAACAAGAATTGTATTCTATATATAGTGATACAAATGAGTGTACTGTATAGCATGTGTAAAGTTCCAGCAATCTCCTCTCATGCATGCATACTTGCTCTCTTATGCGTTTCTTGTGTGTGAGTAGCTTTCTTCTATTTGTTGATGTTGTGCACCTATCAGTGGTTCATCTTCTCCAGTTCAAATTTACTGACAAGAATTGTAATCTATATATAGTGATACAAATGAGTGTATAGCATGTGTAAAGTTCCGGCAATCTCCTCTAATGCTTGCATACTTGCTCTCTTATGCTTTTCTTGTGTGTGAGACTGTGAGTATCCTTTTTCTATTTGCTGGTGTTGTGCACCTATCAGTGGTTCATCTTCTCCAGTTCAAATTTACTGACAAGAATTAGTTATTCATCTGAAAACTGTAGAGAGCTCTATCATGGTATAGCTGTCATTATCACTAGCAAATTGAGCAAGAGTTTATGTTTGAAAAAGGCAGTAATAAAATGCAAATTTTCAAGTTCAATATCTAATGCTTTGTAGCATCTTAATTTCATAAAATGCATATGGGGAAATGCTAAGACTTCTACGTTGGTGTTTGAAGACCATTGCAGATTCATCAGCATACCAGTATGGAACTGGCCAATCAGCCCTTCTTACATTTCTTCGAGAAATTTCTTTTGTATCTGATCAGAAGAGTGAGATGGTAGTGGTAAGGGAATTGAACCTTCCAAATTTGGGACTGCTTTTCTTTTCTTTGGTTGTAGCTGCTTAGTATATGCTCTCAAATTACTCTTAAGGTGGAGACAGTCTATCATGTTTACATTAAAGTCAAAACTGGGTGACTGGGCATCTAGTGTGCACTCGTAAAGCTGTTTTAAGTGGATTGAAACCGTGCAATTGTTAGTATTCAATTGCTTATAAGATGCTTGTCTTTAGGTTTCCAAGTAATAACAAAATGAAAAATAGAGAATTAATGATTGTTAAAGACACTGAATTCTCACTGCTGGATTGGGACCTTTAATTCTCTTAAAAGTTAAAACTGGATGAACGCTGCAAGATCTCTATTGGTTTGGCATTCACAAGACCTTCATTGACTAGGATCCACAATATGCAAGCTTTGGAGATTGGCAAGCCTTTGGTAATCTAGTCTAATTTCCATGGGAGCACATGTTTTATCTTCTTCTATGCTTTAAATAGCCCTCAAATAGTGAGAGCGAATACAGTGCTTACATGTGCCTTTCCTTGAGTTGTTTTTTATTCAAAATCTTTTCCTTGCTTCTGAGTTAGCGCTTAAAGCAAAGCAAAAGAATAAAAAATCATATTATGACATATGTTTAACAGGTCTATCTAATATATTTAACCGAGGTGTTTTGTTTTTTTCTAGGGTGAAGATGGCAAGAACTTTGTAAAGCTTATGACTCTTCACGCTGCCAAGGGATTGGAGTTTGACTGTGTGTTCATCACTGGGTTGCAAGAGGATTTGCTTCCATTGTCTGGTCAGAACATGAGTGAAGAGCGTCGCCTTTTCTATGTAGGAGTAACAAGGGCAATGCAGCGTCTGTAAGTCTTGTGGAAGTTGTAAACTTGTTTTGTGATTCAATTCATTTAAATTTTATTTCAACTATTTTCTAATGGCAATAAAATTGTACAGGTATATAACATTTTCGTCATCAAACATCATAGAAGGAGAGAAAATTGAAGCAGAGCCATCAAGATTTCTCAATGACATAGTTAATTCTGAGATGAAACATATTCTGGAATGAGAGGAACTTGAAGCCAAGCCATCAAGATTTCTCAAGGATATATTTAATTCTGAGATAAAACATATTTAATTAGAGTGTTGTACTTCGCATCTATTTGGGTCCGTCGTGTCAAAGTGTACATGGGATTAAAAAATTGCCCCATGTTTATGTAAAATGGAAATATTTGGAAGAAATTACCCTTGTAACAAATTGTATTAATGTTAATGTGCAGAGATGAATAAATTGAAGCTCAATTGTGTGGCTAGCTCTACTTATTTTGTAGTGATTGTATAAATAGATATATCAAATCATACCAATATTGCAATGCAAGCTTTCTCTAGGCTTACTTATATCATGGCTTGGAGCTGGGTGAGTAATAAGCAAAGACTACACATAATCAACACATTCATATGGTATTAGCTCTCTAATTTAAATTTCTCATTATGACCAAATGCTTAATTGCTAATATCTAGTGACAATTAACCGCTTATAGAAAGCACTTGATAATAAATTAATAGGAAATATGAAGCCAATATGGCATGCCCCAACAGATGGCCAGCCCTAGTGGCTCGATAGAGAAAAAAAGATCGCAGTGGTGTACATTGATCATATCTCGTGGGTAGTAAGTATCAAATATATATGCACAAAATAATTCTTCCTTTAGGTAGAAATTATCCACAGATGATCTGAAATTCACATCCTGAGTTGGATATTTTATTTCCTCGCCAAAAGTTGGCCCCATAGTCTACAAATTTAGTAGCCACGTGACTTAAAACTTTGCAACTTTTGGCCCCATAGTCTACAAATTTAGTAGCCACGTGACTTAAAACTTTGCACTTTAAGGTGAGCTCTAAACATCCATACACTTTTGTTGTAAACATAATTCCTTTTCATGTGACATATCTTAACCACATAAGATGCTTTTAGAATTTGATCACCAAAGTAGATCATTGTATGTAATAGCCACAATATCCAATATCCCTGGTGAATGATGTGATAAAAAAAGATATATGCCTCCTAGTTTTTCATCTGAAACGGGTGTCTGCCAAGATGCAAATCCATTTTGCTCTTGCCCTGACATATTTAGACCTAAGTCACATGGTTCGGGTTCTGGTTTGATTTTGAGTTCAGCAACGATGAAATTTCAGTTTGAATTCAAATTTACCAATGAGATTCAAATAAGATTCGCCAGAGGAAAGCCCTACTAACCAAAATCAGTCTTATGAGCACTAACTACAGCCCCTAAGGAAAAACAAAAAGTGGCCAAACAACCTAGATCCCCATCAACTGATTCCTACTCCGCCTTCACCAAGAGAGAATCATTAGTCGGATTCTTTGGGCTTCTCATGTCTACTGTGTCTTGTTGGTTCTCCAATAGGGCTTAGTTTAGATGACTTGAGCAGATTTTGAGGGCATACCTGTGGTCAAAGTATGGTGGGGAGCAAGGTCTTCCATTTGTTTCGTGGGATGTGTGCACCATGCCCAAGGATGAAGGGTGGCTTGCTTCGATTGATGTTGCCACATAGGGTAGCATTAGTGTGGCCAAATGGGTGGTTTGTTGTCTTGAGGGTCCAGCACCTTGGCAGGTTTTATTTCGGCATTGGGTGAACATTGCACAACATATTGGTAGAGTTTGGGGGGCTTTTAGTCTTTGTGATATCATCTTTGCGCCCCATCTATTTCAAGTGTCAAGCTCTCATATTTAGGAGCATTTGGACAGCATGGAAAACTATCATAGGATTGGTTCATTAGCATTGGGAGGGTAGTCATGCAGGGTGAGATTTAGCCTGTCATCCCATTTGGAGTTGGCATACTCAAGGTTCATGTCTTGTGGAGTTGCCTCGGTTTCAGGTTTGTTGCCTAAGCCAAAATGGCATCTTCTTTTGGGGCAATTTGTGGGACTTTGCATATTGTTGATGGAAATATAGGCATGCTTTTGCTCAGGGGGATGGTCATCTTGCTCATGGTTGTCTTCAATTTTGGAGTTGCAAGGATTTATTCTAGAAGTTGAGTTGTTTAAAATGAACATTGGGATGCCTTGTCCGTTTTGGAGGAATTGGGTTGGTTTTTTGTTGTCCTCTTTTGCAGTATGTCTCTTATTGGTTGTATTCCATGCTTCTTCGAAGGAATTCATTATCCTTGGTTCTCAATGCTCGCTGACTTTCCAAGGACTGGGAGGACAAATGAGTTCGAAGACTTCACGGTGTTTGGTCATAATGGCTTTCCTATAAGCTTGGATTTTTTGCTTGTTCAATTACATATCAAGGGATTCGTCTAAGGCCAACTTGGTCAAGATGGACTATTTGATGGCCTTTGTCTAGTGTGCCGAGACAATGAAGCATATCTTTTGGGAGTGTTTGTTTGCTAAGCAGTGTTGGAAATATCTTGAGGATCAATGTTCAATGTTGCTTATGGATAGGATTACTTGGTGCTCTATAGTGTTTGGAGATTGTTGTTCCTATGTTCATCCTGGATTTGTAGGGATCCAACAATGTCTGAGGATTTCAACTCTTTTTATTCTTTGGAAGCTTAGGTGCAAGGCAATTTTTTCTCATGAGGTCAACGTTGTCTTATATCTATTCTATATGGAAGGATGAGGTATGCCATTAGTGCTTGGCCAAGGGTGCTATGTTGATCAAGGATGCTCAATCTTTGGATCTTGCAACATATTCTAATTTTATTTCATGCATTAGTCACTCTAAGGAAGAGGTTATGATGTTCCTTCTATATACCTTTCCACTTTTCTTCATCTCTTTGTAAATATTTTTGTGAATATAAGTACTTGAGAAAAATCACCATTAGGTTCGTCCATATACATATTTCAAAACTTTCAAACTATAAAAAGAAGTTTGAAAATTTATTTCTTTCATTTAAAGGACATCGTTAATAATTAAAAATGACAATTTTTTAAAAATTCAACTCAAGTTTTGAGTTCGCCTTGAAATTGGCCTTAAGATTTTCCTTGAAATTCACTTTAATATTTTCCTTGAAACTTGCCTTTAAAAAAATTGTGGGTCCACGAATAACAATGAATTTCAATTTTTTTAAGAATTGGCAAATTTTGAATTTCAATTTTTTTTAAGAACTGGAAAATTTTGAACCTCGTCAATAAAATTTGCCAAGCCTTGTGACTTAGATTTAGACAACACCTTATTTAGGCATGACTTGAACTATGCAACTACATTATATTACTATATAGCCTCAATATGTTAGTTATCTACTAAAAGGAAATTATAATAGCTTAAAATGCAATCAACAAAAATATAATTCACTCACTGACATGTCATTTCCTTATTAGTGGGTGTGAAGGAGAGGTGTGCAAGACCAAAGGATCTACTTACTATTACCCCCCAAGGAGTGACAACTTACTAGGTACCCTCACAGGGTATCATGTTGTTGTTTTGCATGAGATATCTTGCTCATCTTTTCTAGACTTAGACGGTTCTTCTCATTATCTCCATCAAATGCATGATTGTGCTAGCTCAATTGTGGTATATGTGAGCCTCATCCTTCACTTCTCATACGACAGATGCATTTTGGATGGTATATTGTGGTTTCACTTTGATCTATCTTGACATTCCATGTATTGGTGGTTCATTTGGATGTGATGCTATAACTTCCTAATTAACATTAAAATGAAATCTGATAGCACTTCATAACATACATAGTTTTATTTTTTTCCTCGTTGTACCTTGGGGTATTTAGATAGCATTTTCCACATCCTAATCATGCTAGACACTTTTCACTTTCCTTGTTTCAATTCGTTACGTCCATAAAAAATCGTCGTAGGCTAAAAGTTCTACGAAATGGCTTTTATCTAGTCATATTATTCAAGTACATTTGCTCGAAATACGGTGAGAAATAGTTAGATCAGCAGCTCTGAGTAATTATTTATGTATAATCCAAGTGCTACAAGGGTTTTTCAACATTTTGATTCCATTTTTGTATTCAAAATTAGATTTTAAACAACAAAAAATGGTGATTTCGTGCATATTTAAGTTGTCGAATTCCGATGAAAAAAGCCATTTCGTAGAACAGGTAGACAACACCTAAAAAATCTATCATGATCATATATGACTTATCAAATTTTAAAAGAAAGGTTTTGTTATCACCCAATCTAGCACTTGTGCAAAGCCTTCACAAGATGTTAAATTAGTGTAACATATGTAAGTAATTTCCACTGTCACCTAAGCAAGTACTTCCTTCGTTTTAGTGATGGACAAGAATCCAACACAAGGGAGGCTTCGCTAGCAAACTCAAGGAATCCTATAGCAAGCTAAAGGCAAGTCTACGCCCCCCTGTCTTGGTTACTTCATTAGCTAGGTCCAAGTCAAGGGCAAGGTTAAGATGAGTTAGGGGAAGCAAGTTGATTGTGTGTGTGTGTGTGTGAAGAGTAATGTTAAGACAATCAATGCTAAAAAGGTAAATTAAATGCCATGAAACTCTAGCTAAAAGAAAAGAGAAAATAGTTGATACCATAGATGATTTTAGGGGCGAAATTTCTCTCATGGGTGAAATTTAGGGGCTTTCAATTTTTTATTGGGCGAATTTTTTGTATTAAAGTGATTTTTTAAAACTTATATCATTAGCCTGTAATTTATTTTAGGGGAAAAATCGTGTGCAGGGTTAGCCCTTGTTTTTAAGAGAGATAGAGGGAAAAAAAAATTGTATTTCGCCCCTGAAATTTGGAGGGACAAGCTTCCATTAGCCAAACTTCTAGAAGTATGGGAATTTCTGATAGCTTCTTCGCCCTGCCATTTGGTAAAATCGGGGTTTATGGTTTAATTCGCCCAGATTTTGTGGTATGGGCACTGAGTAGCTACATTTTGGCCCTCCCACCTGGTATAAATTGTATGGCATCTGCCCAATGCCTAGGGTTAAAATCATAGCTTTGTTACTTGTTTGGTTCGTTCGTGAGAACTACAGAGTCTACTATCTAGTGACCATCCTGAAAATCTCTAATTCCCCAAGGCGTGGTTTACATATATTGAATTTTCATGCTTATTTCCCCTCGACGGAATGGAAAAGAGGGCAAGAGATGCTAGTGGTGGAGCCGCTGGTGGAGCCGCCTGCTCAGAGCAGAAGAAACTAGAATTTGTTACAGTTATTAGCCTGGTGGAGTCGCATGATCAGAGTAGAAGAAACTCGGAAGGTGCCGCGTGAGGCTTTGGCGGTGAATAATTACCAGGGTTTCAACTTTCCAAACATCTTGATAGGTATTTACTATTTACCTGGTCCTTCATCTTTAAATTCCTTAAAGATGTTTATTTAAATTATTTATTTAAATTGTAGAACAAAAACTTGCAGACTTGGAAAGATTGGAGGCCAGTTATTGTCATGTATTGTGCAGTGACCAAGTAAACAAATCCATAAAGTAGCATTAGTTTTTTTATTGGCATTTTTTTTAATAAATTATTTTTCTTCATCCAAGTGTCTAGCCTAACTGTAATATACCCCATCCACTAATTAATAAAAAACAGTTTAGCAGTTTTGACTTCATGATAGTCAGGAAGTGATCTAAAAGCTATGTGCATTGAGTGCTTGATGAGGCTATCTATTACATCAATGGGTACATGTGTCTTCCATATAGACATTCATCTCAAACTTTGCAAGTTAGACAACAGATTGCCAATGGTTTTTTAATAATCCAAAGTCATTCCTGCATCAATAATAAACCATGTGTAAATTTAAGGAGAAATCAACACTATTGCGACAACAAAAGAATTTGTTCTAGGCATTTCCTGGTAGTACTAATCAATCATTATGAGCTGATAGGAGTTAGGACACCTGTTGCATACAACGTTTGGCCAATTTAGCATGATGAGGACCATGATCCGCCTACAAAAGATCATTTACTCACTGTTGGTGAAACAAAAATGAAACCATATGCTAATAGATGAACCAACTTGAAATTATGCCCAAATAGTGATCTTGTGAACAATGCTCAGAAATTATGGCAATACATAGTTTATTATTGTTCAAACTATATATATCTATCTATCT
>SNQJ01S0028204.1:0-36161 GCA_010110895.2 Picea sitchensis | reverse complement strand
TTACCCATCCAAGATATCAATATCTTCAAAAGACTGTAAATTAACAAATTATTACTTCACTACTTAGTAAGCATATTATTCAATCTTGAAACTACTAGCTTTCCCAGTGAGTAAAGGATTTTGGGACAAGTTTGAGGATGGTAGAAGAAATAAAGGTGGAATGTGGATGGTCCCAAGAAAAAGTTGCAGTTGCTTCTAAAAACCCATTGCATCTGGATTATGTATCTCTACTTTCACATGTGCAATTTCATAAAAAGAATAAATTTTGGCTAGATTTTATCAAGGAAAAAACTCAGTTATTAACAGCCATTGTCTAAGTGTTAACTAAAACTTTTCATTTTTACCAGATTTAGTGTGCACTAAAACTCTCCATCTTTTACCAAAATTTGACAAATTACACATATCTATAATTTCTGAGTAATTTATTGTTAGATTTACATTTGATTGATTGATTTTAATGATGTCCATGAGACTAAACAACCTAAAAAATCAAGAGAATAACAACCCTAACTCATCTTCACACTCTTTTGGATGATTCAGATTGATTTGGTCAAACTTTGAGTCTTGGTCATACTCTTTGAATCTTTGTCAAATCATTGTGTTTTGGCAATTTTGACTGTATTTCACTGAGCTTGACCAAAACTAGTAGATTTGGCTCATTTTAGAGATACAAGCCGAGTAGGCTTGCTGAGAATTCTACAGACTCATCAAATCTTGTTTCAATGCATTCAAGATATGCACGCGGTGATACTCAATCTGTCGGTCCAAATTTGTACATAGGCACACAGTGCCATTAGTTATAGAACATAAAGTATAGATATGCAAACATTGATGTTCATAATTTTTCAATAACAATTATGGAGTTGGGATACAAATGTTTTTACCCTACATAAAATACATAGTATAAAGCACTCCAAGCCAAAATAATGTTCTATCTCAACCACTAGACTACAACCCAACATATTGTGAATGCATTTATTAGAAGGCCAACCTACATTTATGATAATAATGGCCTCTCACTTATGACAAGGCCATCCTTGGATCAAGGCATATAGACTTGTATAAATAAAGTGTAGTCTACCTTTTGGCTCTTTTTCGACTATTTTTTCCGTTTGATTTTGCCCGAAATCTGGTGAGGAATGGTTGGATCTACAGATTTGAGTGGCTAAGTTTGTATAATCGGAGTGCCCAGGGGATTTTCAACATGCTAAATCCATTTATGCATTCAGAAATGCAATTTAAACAACAAAAAATAGCGATTTTGTCCAGATTTACATCATCAAATGCCGGCCAAAAAAACCAAAAGGTAGAACTTTTAGCCAAGCCTATAAATAAGATAAAAAAACAACCATTTTCCATTAAAAATGAATCATATCTCACAATAAACATGTATTCTTTCTCCCAATTGTACCAATTTTAACCTCTAATCATTATGACCACTCAATATGTAATAGTCTAAATGTGTGACAAAATGGCTCTTTTGTGGTTGCTCAAAACAACAACCTCATCAATCCAAAATTTTAATTTCACCAAAAATTCCCTGACCGGATTAAGTTTATCACAAATCGAAAAAAGTCAAATTTGTAGAATTGTTAGCCTTCTTCCTTTAATATTAATATAACACATTATCATTTAAAACCCCTGTCAAACCTTTGGAAACATCCTTATTGTAATACAACTTGGTTTTGGAGATTACTCACTACACATTTCTTCCAAAAGGGATATCATTTGAGAGAATCACAAGGAGTCAACTACATCATAGAGACTACATATTTATGTATGAATATAGAAAATATGGTCATTTACTTATTGTTCCTATTTGGCCTACTTAGACTACAAAATTGGAAATACAAGACATAAATCAAAATTTTCCTTCCCTCCCAAGAACACAAAGACAAATTAGTAAACAATTATGGTTCATTCATCATTTCCCTTTTGTGAGCATGGAAGAGAGAAGGAGAAGAGTTGTAGTTCAGCTTCCTAGTTGGGTGAAAACTCTTTACTACATTCAATCTACTCTAACAATGCTACTTGGACACAAAACAAGAAAGTAAACATGTATCTTCAAATTAAGGGGGTTAGGTCTCCTTTTGTACCTCGATGTCTCTATTTTCTCACAAAATACAATAAAGGGTTTCCTAGTCTCCACACACACACACACACACACACACACACACACACACAAATGAAACAAACAAACCAAAACAATAATATCTAAACTAAGAGAGTGAGATATCCCATGCCCTTAGAAAAAGGATGTACCTCCTACCCCATAAGTTGTAGTTGAAGTATTCCTTTGAGGTGGAAATTTGGAAGGGAGGATTGATAGAAACAAGAAGGGAGATATTCACAACCACCATGAGATGCACTCACTCCAGCTAAAGATGAAGATACTAGGCCCAAATCATATCCAAAGAAGCTAGGATACACTTTTGGCAACGCCTCCTTGAGAGAGGAGGATGATGGAGATGGACACCCAACATTAATCCAAGAGCATGTGCAAAGAAAATAAGAAACCTAGTAATCTAGAGAGCATATACAAGAGTGAGATCACATAGAAATTAGTCATCTAAAAAGGTAAGAGGAGAAAACCATACTTAATTATCCGTTAGGAGTTGTAAATTGTTGAGTCATTAATCAAGGGCAATTGGTAACCTCCTTTTTGTAAATATGTGTGTGGACACCCAAAATTGTAGGTGTTGGAGAGCAAATTGCTAGCAGGTCAAGAATAAATGCCATTTTGATTTGTAGGTTCATGAGGGGATAGAAAAAATATGATAAACATGTCACATAATAACATGACAAAATCAACATGCAACATGTTAGCTGGGTGCTAAATAGAGGAAAACGATTGACCTGTTTTCGTTGATTAAAGAGTGTACTTGCCAAAGATGGGGGGCACTTGTGGTCCCAATAGGGAACATTTAACTCCCTGAAGCACCATTTGGGAGACTAGAAGGCTCAAGAAGTGGTTATAGGTTTTGGTCACATGGATACCTCACTTTTGTAAACATAGTAAGTCACGACCCTTCTTAAGATTATATATATTGATGGGACATTGAAATTGTTCAAATTTTCACATATCAAATAGCTAAAAGTATCTTTGTACTACATCCTCTCCTTGGCTTTTAAGTTTTTGTTTTTGACTGATTTAATTTGTATCTTTGTATGGATTTTCACCTCTTTTCATTATATCCATTAATCTTTTCAATATGTCTAGGTCTTGAAGCATATCACAATGTGAGGAGAAATTTGGGAGAAAGTATTAGAGTAGCTTCGTTCAAATTGAATATTCTATACTTGGTAGGAATTTTACTAATTTTATATCATTTCTCTTGCAGGTTTCACTTTTGGCTTCTAGATCAATTTGAAATTTCAATTGTGGAATATTTATTGAGATGTCAAACACCGATCGTGGGATGAAAAGATCAAGACAAAATGATCTATCATCATACTTTCAAAGACCTCAATCCAAGGATCCACATTCTCTTCATGCTTCAAGCTCTTTTGAGCAACCTATCACTGAAAGAGATGCCAACTCTTGTGAGAATGCATCTAATATCCAAATAATAGATAAGGAAATATGTTCCTCCGGTGATCAAAGTGAGATAAATGCATTTTCACCAGAAATTGGTAGTACAAATGTCGAAAATATTTCATTGGAAAAGAACACAACCAATTCACGGAAAAGACAAAAGGGCCAATGGGACATAGGGAGAGGCTTCCAACCAGATTGGGTCTCAAAATTTCCATTTATTGATCCATTACCTCCAAAAAATGAGAAAGAGAAACCAAAAGTTATATGCAATATATGTAGTTGGAAACTTGGCACGCCAACGACATTTCAGATGAAGTTAGATACAATTGAGAAGCATGTAGGAAAGGTGTATGAAAAGAAAATTGTATATGGCGAGGAGAAATCTATTGTCAGATGGAAATCTTCTGAGGAATGTCGACATGTCAAATATGCTGATGAATATAATGAATATTTAATAAATAAGCAAAAACTCGAGGCAGGTGGAGGAACCATCACATCTCTATTCTAAAAGACAATGGAAAGAAATTTGTTATCCAAGACAATTCAATTAAGCACTGTATTTCACATCTTATCTAAAGGGCGTCCTATGACAGATTATCCGGATTACATGAAATATCTATCTTTTCTTCAAATGCCAAACTTTCCATCTTCTCGTTGGTCTTTAACGAGTGGTTGGAAATGGGCAAAATATCTAGCTCAAGTAGAAAAGGATGATATGAAAGAGAAGATTGCAAGTGCTAGGTTTGTGTCATTGTCTTTGGATGAGGTTACAACTATTGATAACACTTCATGTATTTGTATGAGTATTTATATGGTTAATGACCATATTATGCATTCCTATCTACTTGGGGTTCATAAAATGATGGAGAATTCTACAACTAAAAATATTTATGAACTTGTTAATAATAGTTTGAAGGAAAGTGGTCGTATGGATCCTTTAATGATCGCAAAAAAGTTGGTATGTGTTGGAGCGGATGGAGCATCGGTAATGCAAGGACAAAGGAATGGCCTTTGTGTTAGACTACAACTATCAGCTTCACCGTATATGTTGAGTATTCATTGTATGGCTCATAGGATGAATCTTGCATTTAAAATAGCAAGCAAGTTTCCATCGGTTTCAAAAGTTGAAGATCTTGTACGAGAAGCTTATGCATATTTTTCTCATAGTCCCAAACGATTTTCAGAGTTTAAATTTTTTTTCGACGGTGTTATAAATGGAAACAAGCTATTAAAGGATGTCGATACAAGATGGATCTCATTGAATGGACCAGCTCAAAGATTATTTAGTGAGTACCAGTCCTTGGTAGGGGTGATGTATGAACATCGCTTTAGTGTAGATAAAGCTCAAAA
Organism: Picea sitchensis; assembly: GCA_010110895.2. Lineage (NCBI taxonomy): Eukaryota > Viridiplantae > Streptophyta > Pinopsida > Pinales > Pinaceae > Picea > Picea sitchensis. The sequence continues at coordinate 31,273 of SNQJ01S0028204.1, read as the reverse complement.
TCTTCTCTTTCGACTAACTTACATAGAGACATTATTAAAATTGGTTGGAATTCTTCCTATGCTAGATGAAATGAATGTCCTCATGAAAATGTCTCAAAGTCACACAATGTATATTGCAGAATACACAAATGCAAGAAAATTTGCATGCCTTTCATTGGATAATTTGTATACAATGCTAGAGTCTTTCGCGGGTCCACGGTTTACAAATTGGACTACGATCATTGATATAGAAAATACTGAAAATTATTTGAAGTTTGATGAAAAAGGGATACTATGTATGGAAGTGTGTGGGTACATGGTTCCTTCTCATTATATTGATAAGATAAGACGAACCACCAAATAGCACCATGTGTCAAGAGACCTATTCGACAATGTTGTCATTTCAGTGAGACACAACTTGATAGAAATTGCAAAGTCGCTGTCATCGGAGATAAGAGAACGATTCCCTCGAGATGAATTGTTGGAGGCCATGTCTGTGGTGTACCTTGAATATTGGAACAATTTAAAATGTCAACCTACTTTAAAACGTGACTTTTTGGCAAAATCAAATACTTTAGTGGACCACTTTTGCAATAAGGTCGAGATACATGGAGAACAAGTTGAAGGTATTTTGGATCAATCAAAATTGTTTCAACAAGCCACACACTTCGCTGAAACAATGTGGAATCAATTTCGCGCTTTGGAGAATCCTCTAGAATATGGTGCAATAACAAGATTGTCTTTCATTGGATAATTTGTTTACGATGCCAGAGTCTTTCGCAGTCCACGGTTTACAAATTGGACTACGACTTCATTTGATAGAAAATTTGAATATTTGAAGTTTGATGAAAAAGGGATACTATGGATGGAAGTGCATGGGTATATGGATCCTTTTAATTATATTGATAAGACAAGATGAACCACGAAAGAGTGCCCTGTGTCAAGAGACATATTTGACAATGTTGTCATTTCAAAGAGATGCACCTTGATAGAAATTGAAAAGTCACTATCATCGGAGATAAGAGAACAATTCCCTCAATATGAATTGTTGAGGCCAACTGTACTCTAGCTATTGGAACAATTTAAAATGTCAAATTACTTTAAAACGTGACTTTGTGGAAAATTAAATACTTTAGTGGACCACTTTAAAAGAAGATCGAAAGCAGCGGGAGGAACAAAATGAAGGTATTTTTTTATATTCATTAAATTGTTTCAACAAGCCAAACAATGTGGAATCAATTTCGTACTTTGGAGAATCCTCTAGAATATGGTGCAATAACTTGATTATGGACTATTTTAGGTGTGAGATAATACTTATAGGAAAACATATCCTAATATTTCAAATTAGCATATTTATGCCAAACCATGATTTTGGGATCGCTGGAGGATGAGAGAAATAGTGCACTGTCATTTCTTAAGTCAAAGATGAGGAACAATATTGATAAACATATGGATATATATGTTTCAAGATTATATGTAACAAAGTATGACATTTCCACTTTTCAATATGAAAGAGCACTAACTCTTTCACGATCAGATTGTGATAGAAGGGTAGAAAACAATATAACAAGTTTCCCTAATGAACCTGATATTGATAAATATAATTCTATTTGAGGCTCATAACGATAGTCCATTTGGAGAGGGTCTTGTTCAAAATGAAGAAAAATGAGCACCAAGATGAGAATTGGGAAACTGATATACCACAACATTTGATCAAATCCAATATATGAGGGCCTAGGGAACACATATATCGAAATAAGTGTTCCTTTCCATTGGTGGTGAAAGAAAAAGTGAATGGAATAAAACAGATGATGTGATTCTTGTTATTTGATTGAATTTGTTGTTCCTCTATTTTTTGGAGTACGTTGGAAAAAAGTAAGTATTTATGGGAGAAAGATTACTATATGTAAATTTGAGGTTGCATTTTAGGTAAAATAGGTTCTATAATCTATATTTTGTGTTTTTCATTGTAAAATTGGAGCCACATTTTATTGATGCAAGTTATTTTAAGATTGATTTTTGATATTTAACTATTACAATGTCTCTTTCTTGTATGTGACAGAAAATGAAGTTGAAATTTGATGAAGATGGGAACTATCTCTTCACACATGCCAGATAGGTGTCCTATTATTAAAGGGTAGATAACTGATTTAACAAGAATTCCGCTAAACAATAATGGGCTCATTCAAGTAGATGAAATTTCTTTGATGTTTTTCTCTAATATGTTGATAAATCTTAATGGTTTGTTTGTTTGTTGTATCTTGGAGAATTTTGTCATGTTTGGAATTTTGTGTTTATTTTGGTTAAAATGTGTTAGGCCCTTGAATGCTTCTAGTTATCATTTGATGTTTGACTGAACTCTTTGGTTATGGAATGATTGGCTTCATCTTATTTCCATTGAGTCAAGGGTTTGGGTTAAAGTTAAAGACCTTTGTTGAGTAAAAAAATGTTTTCATCTTTGTCATGACATTGGCTTGGTAAAACATATGGTATTAGGCTTAATATATGCCTTTGTTTATTTTGTGGGCACTCAATGTGTCCTCCATAATTATGATTATTTTTAATATGTTTGATGGTCAAGGAAAGTTTCTTTTAATTTCCTTTTCATTTTTTTCATGACTTGAGCATCTTCATCTTTGACGGCATCTTCCACCTTTAGAATTATCATGTTTTGCTCGTATTTTCTTTTGAAAAGACTTATTGATTTTCTCATTTAGAAAATAAGTTTCATCGAGATAAGTTTAGAGAACAAGCTCATGCACTAGGTTTCATACATCATAGGGCAGAAACCTACTAACATGAGAGACCCACATTCTAATGCAGAAATATATCTTCATGTACATGGTTGAATTTCGCATCTATAAACAATGTTATGCAAACCCCTTTGTTGATTAGATAAATACCTCCATTACCCATACTTTACTGCCACTTACCTTGCAAACCTCCATTCCATACCATGAATAGTAGCATGTCTTATTAATTTCCATTATGGAATAAGAATAGACCACCCATATTCAGGTTGCTGGAATAACATTCACGAATGCAATGTTGAAGAAAAATGTTATAGTTGGGAAGCTAAACATGTTGTTGTTAATGAACAGTTTTTGATGAATTCATCTCTTTATAACAACGAGCTTTTTGTAATCCTTGAAATCATCAGTTTGAAGCCTATAGACATTTATATACTGATGTTAGAAACTGAGTACTATGATTAACGAATTGGTTAACTATTGAGTGAGTTGGTGACTCTTCATGGTTTTAACCATTGACTATCGAAGAATGTATGTACTATATACAACTATATCATAAACAAATATATCAAGGATATTTACTAAATTTTGGAAGTTTAAATGTTTCTAGCTGTATTTGNCCTCTTTTTTTGGAATTTCTTAGTGGACATGTATCCGAGTTGTATCTATAGAATATGGGGATATATATGGATCCAAATCAGTGGGAAGACAGATACTGTAACATAGGTGACCAATTTTTTCTAGCAATACCCTATCTTCCAAGCCAAGCCAAATATTCCTATCTTCAATGATTGCTCATGTTGCCTTACAATTAGCAGCACTATCAATGATGCCATGAATGACATTGTAGGGTCCAATCTCTTGAATGGTTTTAAGCAAGGCATCTGCAATATTAATACCTGTCTTGTAGCGATTTGAGTAGTCATGGGATGAAAGGAAGATCGCACCACTAGAAGACACACCAAGAATATTTATCAATGCCCACCTTTCATATTTGTCCAACCATCAGATACAATTGATAGCCCATGTTGGTTCCAATCATTTGTAAGTTTTCCTAGAGCACCCTGGATTTTGGCTCTTTCCATGTCAAGTCCCAAGGTTCTATCTTTGTCATACGCAAGGCTCCTATATCCTTTAGGGGCACCATTAATGGCTTGGACCATTTCATGAAGTCTAGAAAAATCAAACAACATCCAAAAGGAAGCACAATATTTTTTTGTCTATATAGAACTCATAAACATGACATCTACTATCAATCATAAAAGAAACAAAGCATTAGAAAATATGTTTCTGTATGCATTAAATGTTCTACCTACTCTATGCCCCCGAGTAGATAGAATTCCTAGTTTAAGAGTCAAAGCCAATTTTGACAATCCATCTGCAGAAGAACTGTTTTCCCTCATGGCCTGAATGAAACCAATGCTTTCAAAAGAACCTACAATCTCTTTTTTGGTATTGATCAGCCCCTCTATCTTTAATGATTGTTGCTGATATTAGATGACAACTAACCAATATCCAACTTGAAGTCACCAATCACCTGGAATTTGTCACATAGCTAGTTTCAATAATAGATTTGTTGTCATGATGTTTTCCCTGTTGTTTGTGCCAACTCCTAAGTTTCATGTGAACTACCACCAATGATCCTCTGATATAAAAATACTACCCCTACTCCACTCTTTCCAGGATTCTCTTTTGTTGCACCATAAAAAATAAAAACAAGGACGAGAATGCCCCTTGCTCCACTGTTTCCAAGATTCCCTTGAGTTGCATCATCGAAAACTAAAAAAAAACAAGAATACCCCCTACTCCATTGTCTTATTAAAAAGGACAAGAATAACCCCTGCTTCACTGTCTTCTTAAAAAGGACAAGAGTACCCCCTGATCCATTGTCTTCAAGATTCCTTTGTGCTGCACCATAACAAAAACTCCATGTTTTACTCCTTTTCTATCTACTTGGCTGCTCATATGCATTGAAGGTATTTAGAACTTTGTAAAAGACTTGAGAGGGAATACTTAGATTTTATTTGAATATGGCTTCATTTCTTACTAGACATAGTGCCCAAATTAAAAAAAAGGAAGATATTTATGTTTATAACTTGTATCTTGATCTTCTAGCAGTTAACACAAATTTTGCAATGCAATGTAATTTTTATTCCACGTGTTCCAAAGAAAACAACTTATGAGGGTAGATATACAGGAAACTAAGAAGACAACATGATGCTTTGACTGGTATTTTAGTACTGGCGACATAATATCTCACAAAATCATCAAGGTGCTTTGACAGCCAGAAGCAGATAGGGTGCCTAGGGGAGGCCCAATAAGAACAATAAACATGAATTTTTGAATTTCTCAAGGAGGTTAGTGTCTTTGGAGGCTATTTTGGTCTGTATGGATAAAACTCAGGAATTATCCTTCTACAAGTGGGTGACATAATCAAATACTTGGGTGTTCATATGGGCTTCCATCCAATTCAGAATCAAGACCAGCTTCAATTCTAGATAAAATCTGGTGGTCCATGGAAATTTGGCCCATTAGATGTCTAAATATTGTGAGGGAAGTGATGCTAATATCCACCTTGAATCAAATGCCCATATTACATCTATCCATTCTTGAGGGCCCTAAAACTGTTATAAAAAAAGGTTAGTTGAGACCTATCCATTTAGACTTCGTGTGATCTTCTCTTCAATCTAGTGATTGCAACATTAAACCAATAAGCTAATCCACAGTATGTGCATGCACCCATCCAGTCTAGTGGGATGTAAATTAGAGATCCATGGTGATTTCATAACTCAAGGGAAGAAAAAAGGTTGTTGGACTTAGATTCTGAAGATAATTTGTGGATGCAGGGCATATTGTCCAAATATTTGAACAATTTTCCTTTCAAGATCCTTTCTTTCATAAATATCCCCAAGGACTACTTATTGTCTTTGGAGGCTAATGTGGTCTATATGGAAGAAACTACTTCCGAACATTATCATTAACCAAGTGATGAAGTAAAGACATGGAAGCATAAATGGAGAGGGCTAGGTCACATGCCCCTGGAAAATGAACCAAGCATTCAACAACTTAATTTAAGGGATAACAGGTTGTATATATGATTCAAGATAATCACTCAATATTGAATAATCAATTAATATTGAATATCGAATAACAACTTAATATTGAATAATCATTGAATTTGTAATGTGTTTATCAATATCAACTTATAAGTAAAATGTTCATATGCATCTATGAGAGTTACACATTTACAAAAGGAAGGAAAGGGTTTCATATATCCACAATCATAATATATGTGAGCCTTTTCCTTGTTGATTTGAATATTTGTCTCCTATGGATTTCAAGGTGAATTCGTCCCAGAATGCCAATGGAATGTAGGGGAGATGGACCCACACTAGTGATGACACAATTTCTTTTGTTGGATTAAATTCTAATGACCAGTGATTAAGATATTGCTCTGTTTCACTCATGAAATATGGACTGGATCTAAATAAAATGTCTCTCTATTCTTTAGAGTGGAGATGGAAAACATGGTAACTCCTTCCACATGCAAAGAAAGAGGGTTTCCCCTGCAAATTGGATTTGCAAGAGTCTATGATCCATTGTTTTGTTGATAAAGGGATGGACCATAAGCACATGAACTTACCTATCAGGGTGTGTGCTGAGAGAATCACTATATTCTGACAGGGTTGGGGGATTAAAATTTTTATCTAGGGTTTGAGTCTACCTTCTTCACAAATCTGGAGACAGGGGGCATTGTTAAGTGTTTACATGTTGTTCTCAAGGTGTTTCTACTTTATCATGTCATTCTTTAGAAGATCTGTGTAGTCATGATGATAATGGAGGAGGCAGAATGGTGATGATAGTGTTGTCGCTCATCGTGATGAGTAGGTTCTATAGCAGCAGATTCATTAGCAATAGGTTCTACAACAACATATTCATCAAAAAAAATTGCAATAGTCTTTGGGTATTCATGGTGTACTTAGCATAATAATGGGGGTGAAAAAATGGTTATATAAAGGTGGATAAATTATGGAGGAGGGTACAACCTCAGCCTTTTCCATATTAGGTAACAAGTTTTTGTCCAGAATAAGTAGATTAGCTTCATTTCATATTTAGAAGTTTATTTTCTATTTTGATTTTTCTTTTCCAGTGTTAGGAAAAGTGATTGAATTAAGTGTATTTCTAGTTCTATAAGGGGGTCATGGTCCCGAAGATAGAATTGGGGTGCTTTACATGGTTTGGTGTTTTCCATGATGGAGGAATATATTTCCATATTTGAGGTAGAACATGTAGATCAGGTATGGTAGGATGTTGTTTGGGAGATTGTTCTAAAATCCTCCATGATTCCAAGCATGCAGTTGATTTTTACAATGAAGAGTCTAAGTCCATATTTGGTGGTAGAGGATTTGGTTAGGAAGAGGGAGATAACCTTGTTGAGACTTTTTCTTTAGTTTCCATAGTTTTAAAGGTACATGGGTGAGATACCCATGATTGTAGATTGAAGATACTTTCCTATGAGGTTGACATGAAGGGCCTTTTTTGCTGCATTATTTCATTGTACTCAAGAGATTTCAGAGTACATAAGGGAGAAATGGTATTGTTTTATATTCCTTTCAATTCATTGGTGGTTGACATTCTTTTGAATCCCCTAGTAAATGTGAGGTTCGACATACTATGATAACATTTTAGTGTGGTGGAGAGCACCTTCCTCATAAAGAGAGAATGGCAGAGTTGAAATGTTGTTTTAAAGATGTTTCTCCTTTAACATGGAATGATTCAATATATTTGTATAGTCATGAAGATAGTGGAGGAGGTGAAACATTTTTTATAGTGTTTTGGCATAGCGTGATGAGTAGGTTCTACAATAAAAAAAATTATGCATGAGTAGGATTTGCAATAGCAGATTCATCAACAACACTTTGTAGTCTTCGTATCTTCATGGTGCACTGAGCAGATCAGTGATAATCTTCATGGTGCACTGAGCAGATCAGTGATAATTCAAGTGTGGTTATATAATGGTGGAGAAATTATGGAGAAGTTAGAGGGTGCATGCATGTGCTAACCTCAACCTTTTCCAGGTTAGGTTGTTGTCCAAAATTAGTAGATTAGTTTCAATTCAAATTTAGAAGTTTCAGTTTCAGTATCAAATCATATCTAAGGTATAGGAAACAAAATCACAATACTTATCAATGGGTTTGGATAATGAGATCTAACTGAAAGTAATGTTCTTGAAAATAGTAGCCAAGATACACCTCTGCTTTATCAAAGCATATTTACCTTAACATACTGCTGGCATCTTCAATGTGTTTCTAGAATCCTTTTAACTCAGATGTTTTCTACAATAGCTAGCAGTTTTCATATAGCTCAAAACTTGTGTCTTTAAAATCATTCTTAGATGAAGCAAACTAAATGCATTAGTTAGTAGAATAATTTAGAATGATTTTTTCTCACTTCTACTCAATGGGAAGGCTTCAAGAGTGTTTTGTTCTATCCATAATAGAAATGAAATGCACGCAGATAACAACATGAAAAAACTTAGTGATAATGTACATTATTTCAGCATAATAAGTAACCATAGAAATAAAGACATGGCCAACTTGGCAATTTGAATCTTCTTAGCCTTGCCTTTTCCTTTATCTTTCTTGGCAATTTGAATATATTGATCTATGGCCAAATGGATTTCATGCTGACAGTATTTGTTTTTTTGTTGACTGTCTTTCCTTCGTTTTGTATTTTCAGATTCCAAATGGGTACAATGTTGCATCGGCTTCAGGAGATGACCCTTTTTTCCAAAGGATGACTAGTCATTTCAAGGTATCTCCAATCATCCTGTTATCACCTCTAAAGTTTTAAGAGGTTTAGACAGAAGGAATGTAATTCATCTAGTTTATGCCCAAGTCACTCTGTCAAAAGCTCAAAAGATAATAGAGAGGTATCATAAATTTGTAGCAGATTTCAAAGAATGGAAATATAATCATACTGCTAGCATGATATAATATGATACCAAAATCAGGGATGATTTTAAGGATGGAAATTTATTTTAAAATGTAGAAACCTTGGTGAATCTTACTATTCCTTCATATGCCAACTATAAATGATTGGCAATATTTTTGTAAAAATATTCAAATTTCTAAGTATTTTATATAGTTTTTATAAAATTTTGGCGATTTTTAACGTAAAATAATTTTATCCTATAGAATTTGGGTGAATCATTTTTAAAATAGCAAATCTCGTTTTTGGAAAAACCATGGAAAATTAGCCCATGAGCGAAATTTAGCCCCTAAAATCATCCTTGACCAAAATTATAACACATCACAAAGAACCTGACTATATTTTTGAAGAATAAATACGGCATAAAATTAGAATAAAGGTTGACATCAAAGAAGATGAACCACCAGAATGGATAGTCAAATACTCAGGCATTCCATATCTGGTTTGAGCTTAAGGAAGCTCAGAGGTGAAAGTGTAAAAACATTCCTGGATTGGCTAATACATCTTTTGGTACTTCTATTCTGGTACAAATATTTCTAGCTTTGGCCCTAACAGTAACATAGATTGCCTCACACCTCAAAAACTTATTGATGTAATTGCCTCATGGGAAGGCTGGGATAACATACCAAAATCTATTCTCAAAGACAAAGTCACCTGGAAAGAGCTTACTTTCCGATTAATATGGGGTTTCACAGGTATGATAAAAATATGGTGGTATGGATTACCACAGGAGAAAAAAACTAAAGTAACTCAATCTTTTGATACTATTGTTGCATTGGTTGAAGTCGTAAGCCATGAGTTCTTTGGAAAAACCCCAATGGACACTGAACATTATGCCAGTTTATTTATGTCTCAAAGAATTTATAATTTAGCCCTTTTGGATAAATTTAAGTGTGAAATGCATAAGCTTCTCTACAAGGCAGTTGACTCCTCTAACATTTCCTCCCTTCAACATTATTTGGCTGTTATGCCAGGTCATATTCCTGAGCTTGCCAAAGAATACATGCTTGATCATAAGTTGAAAGTAGACAATCAGTCATTAGCATCATTGGATGATATTATTGTTAGAACAATTCAAAGGCAATGTGTTCAAAAGAAATCTGCAAAAGCACTCAAGCATCATTATATGTTTATAAGTAAACACTGCAATAGGTTCCCTCAAACCTACTTTTGGTCATCCCTACAAATAGTGGTATGCTAGTTACTCCTGCAAAAAACGTAAACCTTTAAGGTATAGATACAAGAGATATACACCCTCTGTTGAGTATCTAGGCAAAATAACATCCTATGTCTGGCATCGAACCAACAAAAGGAAGAAGGCAGGTGTTTTATTTGTAAACAAAAAGGACATCGGGCATCCAAGTGTCCCCAGAAAACTAGGACTAAATTTGGCAAGAAGGTTGCAGCAGTCTTTTCTGCAACATTGGATCCAACAGAATGGGATCTTCTTTCTCATTCTCCTTTAGAGTCTAGACTTTGATCATGAATTCAGTTTTCCTTTGATTTATTCTTCTGAATCTACTGTATACTCTCCTTCATCTTGTACTTATTTAAATTCTCTTTCTGAAAATGACACACATTCTCCTGATGAATTTCCTGACATTAATTTTTTATCTGTTAAAATGCTCCATAGTAAACCGCCAGAAGAAGCCCTATTAGCTAGTCTTCATTCCCTTCGACTTGAAAAATTATGTCTCTCGCTATCATTTTCAGCATCAAAGGTGTCATGCTTCTTCCATCTCTTGACTCACTACTCATCTTTCTAATCTATGCTTGTGGAACATGGTGATTGATGTAGCCACTTTGTCAGAACCTATTTCCAAATCCCCCAAGGTTCCCACACATAGAAAGAAGAATCCTCATTCATGCTTTCCTTAGCCAATGGATACACTCTATACACATTACCAACAATACCATCCCAAAACTATTCAAGCAAGGATGCATAGGATACAAAGGGAAACAAATATATTTCAGTTGTAGGAAACTATGCAACAAAAGCTGATGCTTATAGCTGAATTAAAATAGGGTATTGCTCGGGACCAAGAGGAAATAAGAACATTACTAGAGGACCAAGAAAAATCTCCTATAGTATCTGACTCAAAAGAAGAATGACTAGAAAGGACAGAGAAACAAAGAGAAGCCATTGCTTTGGCATATGTTCCAAATGAATCTCTTGAGATTTTCCCTCGAGAACATATAAGTAATGACTATGTTGAAAGACATTGTTAATGCATAAGAATGATTGGATTAAAAGATAGGCATGTCATTACTATCACTTCAATTTTTTTTTGATACAAGCTATATTATCTAGATGCACAAATAGACACGGGATCAATGATCTCATCTGTTAGGTATAATGTTATCCCTCGATATTTCTGGGAACAACATGAAACCAGATTCAGGGCTATAAATCATGAGTTGATAATATATAAAACATCGGGCTGAGAGAATTTCTATCATTCTTAATTGCAGGGAAATTCACTGTACACTACTTACATATTATTTTGGGTTGTGTTGTTATGTTAGGGCATGACTTTGTGAATCATTGGTTACCTTTTATTATAGCTCAAGACATTGTTACATTGCATGTAGGGAATGAATCTATTCAGATTCCTGTGAAATTTGAATATGCTAAAAGGGTTAAGCCAGATCAATAGGATCCATCTCCAGAAATGATCCCTCAATCAGTTGAACAATTGAGGAAGATTAAGAAGATATGTAAGCATGCAAATCTTAATGGCGAGTTTGTTTTATAAGAAATTGTTGACAAAATAACGATGCAATGTATTGCAGAGCTTCCAAATGCTTTCTGGAGTAGAGAACAATACTTTGTGGATGCAATGAACAATACTGAGAAAATGACAGGGCGTCCTATTGGGCTAGTTTCCACTGGACGAGGAAATTTTTCGGAAGAGACCTCATCCAAGCCATGTAAGTGGGTGATGTGGTCAAGGGATGTCCAAGTAGGTGGGTGCAGTGAGGGAAGAGGATGCAAATATTTACCTGTGGGTGCCTTTGTAGAAGGCGAGTTGTACCTGTCATGGATGCAAATTTTTCCAAGCCCATTCATGCCTTTTATTCTTTACATGATTTTTTTTCTTCAATATCTAATCAGGGGACACTGCCCTGGCGTGGTAACTAGTGGTGATAGCGTTACCCATAAGTACTTTCATAGAAATGAGGAGGTTGGCTCGTGATGAGAGCCCCTATCCCTTGTCCATGCAACCAAGAGTCACTACCCTTTCTCTTCATGATTTTGTTAGTGGAACGCCTTCCTTTCATGATATATGTGGATCTAGTCAATTTGTAACCAAATCCTCCAAACAACAAAAGTATGAAGGGCATTCCCCTAAATGAAAATTGAAAAATGTCTTTTAAAACTGCTGAAAAAGACTAGGCACAAATCTGGACTGAACTTGGCATGGTTGTTGTGCCCTTGGGATCAATTTCTTCTACATGAAATTTATTACTTGCAGATGTAAGGATACCATTATGAAATCATGATGTGCAGGCAGCCCAAGCTCACATGTTCTGGGTGAATTAAATAATAGCTAGCAGTAGTACCAGCATAAGAAATAAATACCATCTTTCTTTATGAATTCTTCCTCGAAGACATACCTTCCTATCATGAATTGAGTTCTGGGTAATAAGAATGTATCTTCAGTGATTTACAGAGCTTCATTAATGTGTTTTAATGCTATTTCTACTACCAGATTTGCAAAGGGATGATCCAGAACTGCTGCAAATGATCTAACTAGTAGATATCATGAATAATTGTCATCTCAAAATGGCTGACGTATGGACTAGGAGATGCATCAAAAATCTGATTTATGACTACTCACTGTTTACCTTGTTGTTGCAGCTGATTGGAATGTTTACATAAAGAGTTCATGCTAGTAAACTTCCTTGCAGACCCATAAAACAAATCACAGATCCGATTTATGATTGTTGGTTGTTTACCTTGTTGTTGTAGTTGATTGGATTGTTGCCTTAAAGATTTCATTCTAGTAAACTTCCTTGCAGACTCATAAAGTAAATATGTTCCATAATCATTCAAACTCCTTTCCTGCAGGTTGTTATAACAAAGGGCTTATCCAAAGTATGATCAATGCACCAGTAAAAAAAAACAAATGCTTCTACTCTCAATATTTTGTTGTCATTGATAAACTACCTAGGACATCCCTGAAATATCTTCATGGAGATTTTGTGCTGATACTAAATGGGCCTTGCAAGGGCCTGTCAATGACAAAATTTCTAGCTTGATTTCAAAATGTCAATTTAGGGTGACTGATGTTCCATCAAGGTGATAATATCTTCTAGAAAATGCAAAGAATTGTTTCATTGCACACACTTTCTCAATTTTTTAATTGTCATTGGTGCCAAAGGAAAAACTGGAACATATATTTGTCGTGAAGATCTGACCAAGAACGTATTCAAAATGCAATGCAATTTGAGGCATAACAGGTTGCATTTGGACAAGAAGTGCTTCAAAAATCAACATCATAAGCTCAAGCCCATCCAATATGATCTCCACACCACGATGAAGCAAATGGGTCCCATTGCATTCAAGTTGGACCCTCCACCTCAACTTGCCATCCATGATGTAGTGTCTGTCACTAGCTAAAGTCATATGAGCCACAATCAATCCTGCTTTTTTTTTACATAAGAGAAGTTGCAGCTAAGAGCTCTTTAACATCATTACAAAGGAAAATTTACAAGGATTTGACTGGAGAGGGTCATTTAATGTACGACATCAATGAAGGCATAGTGATGTTCAGACTCCATCTCTCATGTTTCCAACCCAATAATTTTAGATGATGTGGATCATGGTGAGCAGTTGCATACATTATTTTCACTGGTTAGGCCCTAGGGACATCTTTCCTTCACTTCCCCTCATCCCGGTAGACTAATTTTAGTTATTTCTTGCAATAACAATTATTTTACCATCTCAGAAATTGGAGGGTTGTCCATTTAGAAATTGACAAGCCTCAATAGAGAACATTCTCAAAATATTATTGGCATGCATGCCTTCCACTAGCCACATTATATATTTATATAGTTTTTGGATGCTTGTGATGGGTTCCCCTTATCTATGAAAGTCATTGGTGCACTATTTCATGGAAATAATTCTTTGGATTATTCAAAATCCCGATTGTAAAAAATATCTAAAGTACTTCCTTCAGACATAAAAAGCATGCTTAAAATTAGTTATGGCACTCTCGAATCTCGATGAAGAGGAAAAAGATATATTTTTCCTTCTTTAGCTTTCCTCTATCCCTTGCTGGGGGTAACAAGCTTATTATCTAGCGAGGATAAGGGGTTTAACAACCTACTATAAAGAAGGCCCCTACCTCCTAATCCCTTTGATCATAATTTCAATATCGATCATGTGACAATATCTATTTGGACTTGGTTACTGTACAGTTTTGGAGAAAATAATATTTTTTCAATCCTGATCAGATCCCTCAACCTATATTTCAATTGTTTCAGGAGGAAAGCATAACTTCTATCGGTAATAATGAAAAAATATCAATATGATTGGTTTGTAATCTCTCTTTATGCGTTGTTCACCTCACTATAGTCTATGTCATTTCGATATCGGACCTAACCCAGGTCACTCTGTCCAGTTAGTAGTTACCAATCCTATTAGTAAAAAAAAACAAGGATGGCGCCCATCACTATTTTCATCTGGCATAGGAATGTGTCTTCGACAAGTTCTTCCTTATTTGAAAATGGGATGCTAAAATGATTTGATGATAATCCTCTTTGACAATATTGAATATGTTTCTAATCGAAGGCTAGATGATTGCCTTCAAATTTAGAGCTACTTGATTTCCTTTGACCACAAATACATATCAAGGAAGATTTCAACTCAGATTTGGGGAGATTCCAAATAATCTTTTCTGGATATTTTTCCACCAAATTCTCTTCCACCTGATATGCCATTTATTTTCTAGCTGTAAAATTTGATCAATTATTTTGAAAAATACTCAGGTTTAACAACATTATCCTCAACTTAAATAGACTTGAACTTCTTATCTTCTGACTTTGTGTCTTTGTTTCCATTGTGAGCAATATTTTTTGATGTCACAACCTTCTTCCAAGAATCGAGTATGCCATTGCCAACTAGACAGTGACAAAAGAACACATATTTTCTTGAGGATGCTTTGTCATATTTCAAAGGTTTTCAATGTACTATTAGCACTATACTTTAATCAGTTCTCTAGTAATCTTTCCCATTCTTCAGGACACAATAGTTCAAAGTTTTCTATAGATCCCACAATAAATCCAATAGATAGAAGTATAGCATGCAATCCACATGCCATTACTATCTTGGCAATCCCTCTTTTCCCTGAAATGGAAATGCCACCAATGGAATTATCAACAACTCTAAGTAATATTGTATTGATGGAATCCTATCTCACAATTGTTGTGAGAGAAAAACATTAGCGTCCATACTCATTTTTCTCAAATCCAAGGGGAAGAACGAATTGTTGCATTGCTTGTATTTCAACGAGAGAACAAGAGTTGGTGAGGAAAGTGCATCTATGGTAACCTAAATTTGTTAAAGAGAATCCCTTTTCCTTTAAATGATGATAGGCATGAAGTTTCTTTCAAAGGAAAACATTGGCATCCAATGTCCATACTCGTTTTTATCAAATCTGGGGGGAAGAACGATTTGTTCCATTGCTTGTATTGCAATGAGAAAACACCAGTTGAAAAGGAAAGTGTGTCTATGGTAACCAACATTTGTTAAATATAATCCCTTTGTCCTTTGAGTGATAATAGGCATGAAGTTTCTTTCAAATCTAATCTTATTTCCCTAGACCCTGGTAGATGAGACCTGATGGGTTTGATGCTTGGACAAGGTACTTACTACTCGAGTCTAGCATCCTGATTCCATCATTTCTTGGTGCTTCATTTTGCATGTAGTGGGGATTATCCCACATTGCCAAGGGAAACTAATTGTTGGTCTTTATATGGGTTGATAGTTTCATCTTGTGTTTCTGTGAGGAAACTGTTGCAATTTGGGATTTCAAGGCAACATTCTCTTTCTTCATAAATCTTTCCAGCACTCTATATTCCTTAAGCCTCTCCTTCCAAGCAACCACTTTATCGCTTTTCATTCTGACCATGTTTTCATCCTTAGGATCATCGAGGAAATCTATCCTTCTCCTTTTCATGTTGGTGGATGCCTTTGTTGTATCAGGGGAAATAGGATTCTTGCCTTTATTGACTCTCTTCTTCTTTCCAAGAGGATTCTCAAGATCTTCTTCAGAGGTGAACTCAGACCAAAACAAAAAATACCCCCATGTTTTTTGCCTTTTCTTTAGTTCTTCAATGATGATAATTTAATCAAACCACAATGAAAAAGTCTGGTCTCGGCCTTAGCATGATTGGATTTGACCTTCTTAGACATTTTTACGAGGCTTTGCCAAAGAAAATAGGGCATGTTGAGTGGTTGAGTACCTATGAAATGTTCCAATAATCTAATGTGATACATGGAAGTTGAATTATACCTTCCCTCACATGTTATATACCTTTGAATAAAAACCAATAGTTTATTCCACTCCTTCCTTATGTAAGCCCTTGGAACACTCTTCCCTAGTTTCCATCCTTGATGTTATGTAAGCCCTTGGAATAATATTGAAAAACAAAACCCCTGATGCTTGAAACATTGTCTAAAGGATGGACAAACTATGTTTATTTTTCCAAAGATGTAAAATGAGTATATTATAGTTTAATGAATGCATTTCCCTATTATTATATATGGGTTTTATACTTTATCAAAACAAATTCCAAGACTTTACAAGGTTTTATAATTCAATGAACAATTCGCCAAGATTTTACAAGATTTTATAATTCAGTGAAAGATTCGCCAAGATTTTACAAGATTATATAATTGATAAAAGATTCGCCAAAAAATTATATATACATATTATATAATTGATAAAATAGCCTTCAACTTTTCCTATGTATCATGGGGATTCACCCATTTATTATATATATAAATTTAGGAGGGGTTCTTAAAATCACCCCTGTCGTCGTTGGTTATATGGAATAAGAGATATAAAGGAAAAAGATAAAGCATCACTAAAGTTGATAAGCTCATGGTTTTGCGTTATCAGTCACATGTAATGGTTTGAAGGAAGATCCTCTGATGATCTCAGTTTCTGAAATAATTGCAGAGATTCGGGATCAAGTTAGAAGATCAAATTGATCCATATATGTGATCAATTTATGAAATTCCTCCACGGTAAGAATGATAATTGTAACATCCTGGGTCATCCACAGACTGGGTAATGCTACCATGCGAAATTTACATCTTACAAAAAAAAATATATTCAATCTAATGAAATTAACACAGCTAACATAGAGTTACTACCATCATACAGACTTAAATAGAACTAAGAGAAATTCATACATGCCACGGAATACATGAAGAAGTATATCATCACAACAACATACTTTAAATACATAATTAAACACAGTTATGATACTTATCTTTTATCTCGAGTAAATCCACCATCTGCGTGCAGAAATTCCATGAACCTCCCAGCCTTAGACCACACTGCTCATCACTCTCAGCAGTAGGTCACCCCCGACCTAGGACTAAACTCCACCGACAAGGTAATTCTAGGCTTGGCAAGGACAACAAGGAAGTTGCACAAAGCAACAGGAAGGATCTTTTATCCCAGGAGCCACTTATGCACTCAACACACAGACCCTCATTCCCCACACACCTGCTCCACCCCAGGAGGATACACCTTCACTAATACAAGTCTCAAAGTATTGTGGCTGCTATGGGATTCCCTTCTAGGAGAACTCACTTCCCATGAGACTCTCTCACCCAGGAGAGTTGCTCACAGGTTTGATAACTAGTCTTCGACTCAACTACAACCAAGTATGGTTAACAGAAAGAAAAATAGTAATAGAAACAACAACAATAGGGAAAAATTGGGTATGGACACCCAACAAGACAACAACCTAACTCTAAGTCGCAACGCAGCTTAGGTGACTACAATTGCGTCGGGCTTCACATGAAACAACACAAGACGACTTTCCCATTTCTTGTTTTAGAGGTATGAGAGGTATGTCGGGGTTAGAAAATGCACAGGTGAGAACGATTCATTTACAAGATGGGAGAATGGTAGGATGAACAACCTTCCCGTGAGGGTTCCCTTCATTGCACGTGATTATGTCGATGCAAACATAGAGGCAAGAATGGTTCAGACAGAGTACGACCCGTAAACTCAGAAGGAGGATGGAAGAAAAATGACTCACGAACCCCCCAACATAGTTGATGCTTCATCTTTTAACTGCATAAGCCCAAGTTGACACTTGTCATCCTATAGTTTCATGCACTCCATTGAGCTTATGTCCCCAGCCACCAGAAACTTAGGATAACAAAAACATATTATGTTAGTCTTCAAGAAATAATATAAAAATAGTATTCCTCTAGAGGTAAGCCCCCTAGCTTAGCCCCTATGCCCAAATACTTAGCCCCCCTTCCTTACCCTACCTAGTGGATCTTAGTCCCCCATAACTCTTCTTTGTGGTCGATCTACACACCACAATTTTTATATTTTTATTAATGATATGCATAATTAGATATACAAACAAAATATCAGGCTCTTGGACTAATCATCACATAAGCCTCCTAGCTTATTATAACTTGACTCACAAGCCTAACAAACATGTTTACAATTCATATTTACAACTGGGGTTCTACCGAGGGATATTACAATCCCCTCCCCTTATTTTTGCACTGTCCTCAATGCAACTTGTTTATACATATATATTTCAAAAATTCTTCAAAAAACTCCAAGATTTAGCTATTGGAATCCCATTATCCAGCTTTACTTTCACGTACCAATTCTGGTATCCATACTGCAACTGCAACTCAATTTCTCTATTCCCTGGAGTTTCTTCAGGAAAGCATTCAACTTATTGTTCCTTGTTACATGCTTCAATTAAACCTCATTGCAAGAATAAAATGGTTGTAGATCCACTATGTTCCATCCATTAATAAACTCTCAGCAGTGCTATGAAGCCACAGACGTAAACACTCTGTTGGTACACCTATTCATTCCTAAGAAACATTAGAACATACATGCAATATATATACAGGCAATTCTAATAACATTATAACTTGTATACGAATTACGAGATACATAACATAAAATGAATAGAGAATTGATACTTATCTTTTGATTGAGAAGACTTCCATATCAACATGGTCTAGGCTAGGGTACCAAACCCCAATAGCATTCCAACCAATGGTCTCTCTTCCCCACATGCCTATCCCACCCTAGGAGTGTGCACCTTCACTATCACACAATCCATCGGTTGTTACACCTCCCTTTCCTTGGGCTTCAACAACAAGTCGGACCGGAAGTCTTAGAGCATCGTGGCTCGAGGAGTTCCAACTGCTCTCAAAGGTCTCCAATCGACATCTTCCCTGAGCTACTCTTTGTATTCAACATTCTAACTTTAGTCAACATCATCTCATCTGCATCAGCCACATGCAATTATCATGAGAAAACATAAAATAATTCATTTAGGAAATCCAATTAGTTCAAAAGGGAATTCAACTTTTTTTTTTCCCAAAACATGAAATTCTATTTCATAATTCATCTTGGTTGTTGCCATATTATGAATGCAATCATCCTTGTGGTTTTCCATGGGCACCAAACTACATTCCATTTTTCCTGCAATCCTTCATCTTGCATACAACCAACAATTGTCATTATTTTCTATATATCATAATTCAACATGTAGAACACCTTATGCAATGATATTAGAATTTGTTGCACCTAGAAATTCAATCACAATTACCAAAAAATTTAACCAAATAGAATGACTCATCATTGTATGCATATGCATGTTCATAATTAATAACAGTAAGTTTATTATTTCAAATTTCTGAACACAAAATTTTTTGTAGTCTCTATTCCTGTGACTACCTAGCTTGTAACTTTCCTGTTGCAATGTTTAACAGTTCCTAAAATGTTCTCAACTTCATGAGTTAGAAACATTTCATCCATTAGTATAATTATTTACTTTCCCAAAACATTTATACATGCACTCACAAAATGGATTCAACAAAGTACATTTAAGTATATAATTCTATCACTTACTATGCATGAGTGCAATTTTCAATGCATACTTATTTAGCACACCTTGCATTGAATTACCTAATGCTCTTTATCTCAGTCATGTATCTCACCATCCATAAGTTGGAATTATTTCCAATGTGTTGACACATTCTCCACACACTTCTTGTTGTCTTCCCAATTAATTGGATTCCTTCCTTTTTGACCCGAACACTACACTAAGAATATAATTCTGTGGTGTTCATTAGTGTTAGCAAAAAAAGGTTGCAGCCCAAGTTTTATTTAAAAGTAGGAAGATTTTAGTACCTATGTGGCTCATAACCTTTCCATATCCGTACCTTTCCATATCCAAAGAGGTCCTGGTCTCATACATGACTAGCTTACTTGCATTCATTCCTATAACAAGTTCTTATCTTTTAATTTTCTTTGGTTATTACCCCATAACCAAATTAACATGACATTCTACTATGTCAGTGTGTGCATTCAGAAGCTAAAAAGATTTGAATTAATACAGGACTCCAGCCTTTAACACATCCAATGGTATGCATTCAATAATATAAACCTGTGATTTTATAAATAAACTCTAGCTGAGGAAATTCTTACCAAAATTTCCTTTCAACAATTATGCAAAAAGAGTAATTAAAACTCATACTTGCGTGAATAGAATTAATAATTTTTATGCTACCTGAAATTCTGATAGCAGTAGAAGTTTTCATGCTTCTTTTATAAAACTTATAACCAGCACTTCAGTTCTCTATTGCTTCACTCCTTATGCTAAAAAATCACTGAAAACACTTGCAAACATGCAAGAATTCTTTCCTCTAGCTGACTCAACAAGTCATAACCAAACTAGCTACCACAGAAATTGCAACAACCTTTTCTTTTTTTGTCCATGTGCGAATTTTCCTTACTGAACCCAGAAGTATTCAATTCTTCCCAGGTTCCTGAATCTTCTTGTTCTCTCACTGTGATCATTGCACATGATCATTCCTTCCCTGATAACTTTCGACGCAATGACCCTACCTCAAAGGGGTCTGTTGACCTCCCGTTCAAAGGATCTTTCAATATTCTTAGTTGAATTGACTCTTCAGGCTCGTGATTGAACCCAAAACAATTATACATAGGTCCCCTTTCTTTCTGTGTGTAGGTCCTGACATACTCGCGGTCTATTCCTGCACGTTTCCAAAACTCCAAGTTTTAGGTGCTAGCCCCTTTTTCATTAGCCATTTCCTTCATAATACCGTGGGCTATGACCTCATGTAAGTGTGTGATTGTGGGCACAGGAAAGAGTTGTTTTAGACCAACCCACTTTTCGCCCCACAATTCACCTACAGCTTCCACATATCTTTTTTCTAAAACCGTGGTTTAAATTGCTGCCCGCTCTCAAATTTTTAACATCTGAGCAAGTTCTGGCCCCAGAATCCATCTCATCCATCGATATCCAATCCCATGGAGATGATCTATGATCAATGGTTTCTATATATCCTCCTTCCACACCCAATCCCATATCTACACAATCTGTCGACACGTAGCTCCCTTCCAAATCAACAACTACGGTTGATTCTGACTCTCCGGCCCTCGGGAATTTAAACTCTCAACTATCTTCTTTTCCCTGTATGACAATCTTCCAGAGTGGAAGATCTATTGACACCTATCCTCAATAATCAGACGGTTTTGATGACCTCCAGTTCTCTAGCCTTCAATATTTCTCACATCTCCATACACACAAATATATGGAGTGAATTCCCTGGAGTGAGAAATCTTTTGTCGTGCATCCTCTCCAAATCAATGACCCTAATTCTCTTCGGGACTTCGGCTCTTTTTGACCAAGACTAGATCAACGATGCTTCGACCTACTCCTTGATCAACAATCAAGATTTCCTTCGTAACTTCGGTACTTTCACCCTGTGCTTTCCCCTGGAGTGCTCCATACCTAGAGTTCCATACCTGGTGCCACGCGTCCACTTTCAGATCATCCACCAAGATTTACTTCTGATGTTTCTCCTCCTCCTTGTCCACAAACTTCTGAAGCTGTGGATCTTATGCCACATGTCCTCCTTGACGATGGACAATCCCAAATCACTTCGGGACTTCTAAAATTTATCAAGTCCACTCTCCTACGCACACAAGGGTTATGTTTTGTGCGCTTACCTCTGGATCCAACGGTTTCTGGTCCTTCGTGCTCAGACCCAATGGATGGGATCTGTTACTCTCCTCTGCACTTCCTTTTTTCTGCTAGACGTTGATCTAACGATTCAGTATTCTTCTCACAACTGATATGATGACTGTTGTCGCTCCTACTCCTGATATTTCAACTAGAAGAATTTGTCAGTGTTCAAAGGCTTCGGCCTTTGACCTTTCTCCTACGAGTTTTCCTCTTGGATATCGTCTTCACTCTCGTAAGTGTTATCTCTACTGAGCTTTAGGATGTAGAATGAGTCTGTCTCCCATGCACTCTTTTCGTTATCTCTTCTGAGCTTTTCGATTTACTCAGTCTCCTAAGGGTCTCAGGCCTTCTGTTTCCTTTCAAAGGAAAACTTTGTGCCCTCCTGGAAACCTTTTTCTCAAAGCACACCTTGCTGAGCGTTTTCTACAGGGTGTTAAATAGATCTGTGAGTATATTCCTCTAATACTCTTCTCCCTGAAATCAACAAAGAGTTCTCTCTATGAACACTTTCACTCACTCGATGCCCACCTGACAAATCCCTATAGATTTCTTAGTGACTCTATCTCTCTCTAAACTCAACACAAAGTTCTTCCTCTGCACTCCTTTCACTTCTGCCTATGAAGGTTCAACGATATCTCTCATGAGATTCTCTAAGGTTAACTTACCTCTGTCAACATACTCCTTGCAGACAATGTGCACTTATTGCACTCGAAAACTCAAAGAAGAGAAAAAATTGAACCTTATTCAATACTTCACCAGTTTACCCATTCAAACCAATCTGATTTAAGAAAACGTTCATATTTCATTTTATTAATGAGCTCTTCTCTTCTCTGTAATAATTTTTGGGCATTAGATCCTTTCTCTTAGTCCCCAACCAATGCGATCACGGGTCGTAACTAAGCGCTAGATCACTAGATGCTTACTCGGGCCTTCGGCTTCGGAAGATTTCAAAGCACCACACAACAATATCTTAGAGTTTCGGATTACCAAACTTGTGAAGTAGGGCAGTTCAACTCTCCATGTCTACCCAACATCCAACATCTCACACTCGTTGTGGAACCTCAGGTGTCTGAGTTTCGGGACTTCGGGACTTCAGAAGATTTCACATCCGCACACCCTGAACCATTAATCTCCAAATACTCCCACGTCACCTTAGATGATGTTATTACGTCACATCACTTAACATTTTCCAAATGCAGGGGAATGAAACGGTGGTTTGGAGTAACCCGCCTTTCATCCTGCAATTCTTCTGACGCTGGCACGTAACCCCTCGGTGAAATAGTGGTTTGAATTGTGGGACCGCCTTAGATAATTAACTTTCGTGCAACTTGGGTTCCTGCGATGCCTTCTGGACATTCATCTTCATGTATCGTGATCAACGCCAGTGTGGGTCCTCCGACCTTTAACTACGTTATGTAACCTCAACCCCACTAGCCATGCTCATACATGATGCCACATGGTGGAATACTAGCAACTGCTACGTGGCCCATTCATATGGGTGACACTCTTCACGTTCCAAATTCCATTTCAATATTCTACGGGTTCTAAACACACTAACATGTGGTACACATCCCATGTGTCCACATCACCTCCAGGTGATGTCATCATGACTCACCACTTTGGCTCTTCGGGAGATTTCTCCCTTCACTATTGCGTTTGACCTTTCGACATTGGCTAATCCAATGGTCAAGCTCTCCTCTCCAGATCTACGGTGTAGATCCACTTCGGAGCTTCAGGATTCGACCCTTCTCTTGTTTCTAACATCAGACTTCACTGAAGTCACGAAGTCCGAAGGGATACTAGGTTAACTCCTTTGAACCTTCCCCAGATCTAACTGTCGTAAGGGATTTACCTTCCTTCTAAATAGATTCTACGACACAGAATAGAATCAGTTACTTTACGGATTTTCAAGGGAATTCATTGCTAACTTCCTCGCCACCTTACCAGATCTGACGGTCATGAAGGATTCTCCTTCTCTCGAACAGATGCTAAGGTATACATTACTCTGTGGTCCAATACCACTTTTGTCTTGGTTTTATGACATTGCTACTCTTCTTGAGCTTCGTAAAATAGAAAAGGTAACTTCTTGGCACTCATTAAGGTTCTGAGGTTGGAAATTGGTCCTACAGACACAATTTTCTCTTGAAAACGTGTGTCCAATGACCACTTACCCAGCCCATCCAATATTTGTGTTGAAACCATGGGTCAGAACTTGAGTTTTGTCCATTTCAACAACAACTCCTTCCGAAA
The DNA here is from genome assembly GCA_010110895.2 of Picea sitchensis. NCBI lineage: Eukaryota > Viridiplantae > Streptophyta > Pinopsida > Pinales > Pinaceae > Picea > Picea sitchensis. The sequence continues at coordinate 7,019 of SNQJ01S0028204.1, read as the reverse complement.
CTCTTGCTTCAACTTCCACTAACATGGCCCATCTAGGATTAGTGTTGTAACCATGCTCTAATACCATATTGTAACATCCCTAACCATCCACAGACCGGGTAATGCTACCATGCAAAATTTACAGCTTATAAAAAAAATATATGCATTCTAATGAAATTAACATAGCTAACATAGAGTTATTTCCATCATACATACTTAAATAGAATTAAGAGAAATTCATACATGCAACGGAATACATGAAGAAATACAACATCACAACAACATACTTTAAATACATCATTAAACATAGTTACGATACTTATCTTTTATCTTGAGTAAATCCACCAACTGCATACAGACCTTCCATGAACCTCCCAGCCTTAGACCGCACTGCTCATCACTCTCAGCAGTAGGTCACCCCTGAGATAGGACTAAAATCCACTAAAAAGGTAATTCTAGGCTTGGCAAGGACAAAAAGGAAGTTTCACAAAGCAATAGGAAGGATATTTTATCCCAGGAGCCACTCATGCCCACAACACATAGAACCTCATTCCCCACACACCTGCTCCACCCCAGGAGGATACACCTTCAGTAATACAACTCCATCGGCTAGTACACCTCCCTTACCTTGGGATTCAGTAACAAGCTCGACGAAGTCTTAGAGTACTGCGAATGCTACGGGGCTCCCTTCTAGGAGAACTCACTTCCCAACCGACTCTCTCTCCTGGGAGAGCTGCTCACAGGTATGATAACTAGTCTTTGACTCATCTACAGTCGAGTATGGTTGACATAAACAACAACAGTAATAGAAATAGCAAAATCAACAACAACGACAACAGGGAAAAAATGGGTATGGACACCCAACAAGACAACAACCTAACACTAAGTCACAACACAGCTCAGGCGACTACAATTGCATCAGGCTTTACAGGAAAAAACATAGGATGGCCTTCTCGTTTATAGTTTCAGAGGTGCAAGAGGTATGTCGGGGTCAAACAACGCTGAGGCGAGAAAGGTTCACGTACAGGATGGGAGAATGGCAGGACGTCCAACCTTCCCGTAATGGTTCCCTTCATTGTGTGCGAGTATGTCGATGCAAACGCAGAGGCAATAACGATTCAGAAAGAGTACGACCTGCGAACTCAGATGGAGGATGGAAGAAAAATGACTCGCGAACCCCCTAACACAGCTGACGCTTCAACTTTTAACTGCATGAGTCCAGGTCGACACTTGTCTTCCTAGAGCTGCATGCGCTCTATTTAGCTTACGTCCCCATCCACCAAGAACTTAGGATAACAAAAACATATAATGTTCACTTTAGTATTCAAGAAATAATATTAAAATATTATTCCTCTAGAGGTAAGTCCCCTAGCTTATCCCCTAGGCCCAAATACTTAGCCCCCCTTCCTTACCCTACCTAGTGGAGCTTAGTCCCCCATAACTATTCTTCATGGTCGATCTACACACATCAGTGTTTATATTTTTATTAATGATATGCATAATTACATATACAAGAAAAATGTCAGGCTCATGGCCTAATCATCACATAAGCCTCCTATCTTATTATAAGTCGGCTTACCATCCTAACAAACATGTTTACAACTCATATTTACAATTGGGGTTCTACTAGGGGATATTACAATAAAACTGTGATTATGGTTGAGTTAAATGAAGAGGTGTGATGGTTCAAAACAAAGGGACACAATGTATCACTCTCACACCATTCTGAATATTATATAAAAGAGGAAGAGTGTTGAGAAAAAGGTGTCTCTGCAATCGAAATCAGAAGATATATTAATCAGATAAGCAGAGAAAGATGCAGTAAAGACTTGATACAAAATTTTCCCCAGATTCATAAAATAAGGGTGGTTGGGTGGTGCAACGGCAGGTTGGTGCATTCAGAGGGAGTTGGTGCTTCCTTGTTAGTTGTAGCTAACTAAACAGGGGGTCTTATCCTCCTACCAATTGGTGCTGGCGAACAAAGGGTGTGGGTGCATCCTGATCAGTTGGTGTTGATCGAAAAGGAAGAATATATTCCTTCTATGTAACATGTAAAACAAAATTTTGCAGTTAATAGAAAAGAGTTTGTGACGTTTTCCCATTTGGATTCCATGATGAAGTATTGTGTTAAAATTATGTTTGCATTAACAAAAGAAAAAATTATATAATAATTGTGTCACTGATTCACCCCCCCTCTCAGTAACAGGATCTAATCCTACAATTGGTATCAGAGCGGGTCTCTTCACAAAAGGTTTAAATCACTTGAAGAGGAATATACATTAGAATGGATTAGAATTTGAAGATGTCATCAAAAATCCCCCTATTTAATGGTGAAAACTATGTCTTTTGGAGTGTTAGAATGAAAATGTATCTGATGGCCATTGGACTGGAAGTATGGACATTAGTGGAAAATGAATATGATGTTCCAAAAGCCAATCCCATAGAAGAAGAAGACAAGAAAAAAAATTCAGAACATGCAAAGGCTTTAAACACACTACAAGATAGACTGAGTAAGAAAATCCTTGCTAAGTTACTAAATGGTAATAATGAAAAACTACTTTGGGATAAATTGGAAACCATATATGCAGAAGATTCCAAAGTAAATAGGGCCAATCTCCAGACTCTTAGAGTACAATACAAAGGCCTGAAAATGAAGGATGAAAAAAATATTTCAAAGTACTTCGAAGGAGTTGATAATATTGTTAATGCAATCAGAGGATTAGGAGTAGAAGTTTTAGACAATGATATAGTTGAAAACGTACCAAGAACACTACCTATTCTATACAATCCTAAAGTGCCTTCTCTTGAAGATCGAGAAAATCTAAATAAACTCACCATGGATGAATTGTATGGAATCCTCACTGCCTATGAGTTAATATTAGGTCATAAGAACTTCCCACAAGGAGAGGCATCTTTCAAGGTGCTCAAGAAAACAAAAGGTCAGAAGCAAAAATTTCAATATAGCCATCATGAAGAATCTGATGTGGAAGAAGACAATTTTATAAAGAAACTTCAGAAAGGAGAATGGAAGTATCAAGGAAAACTCCCTTTCAAATGCTTTAACTGTGGTAAGGTTGGCCACTTTTCACGCAAGTGTCCCTATCCCAAGGAGGACCATGAAGATGCAGAAAATAAAACTAAACAATACAAGAAGAAAGAAAAACCCAACTACAAGAAAAAAATTTACAAAGGGAAAAAAAAATTGTACTCAAAAGAAGAAAACACCAGTTCATCAGAATCCAGTGACAGTGATGAATCTGATGATAATGAATTCTTGTTTCTAGGTATTGAAGATTCTAAGATTACAAAGGAAATTAAACATGAGAAAGAGTCAGAAGATCAAGCAAAAGTTAATATGAAAGAAGAACTTCCCAGTGCCTTGGATGAGTTAATAAAATACAAAACCAGATATAGACAACTGAAAAGTTTTTTAGTTGAACAAATAGAAAAACATGAACATAAAGAAAAGGAGATGGAGAAACTCATGAGCAACCCGAAAAAACAAATCCTAGAATCAAATAGGATCGAAGAAAGCATAGAAAAGTCTCTTAAAGAAAAAAAAATAACCTATGAAAGAATGGAGGCAGAAATAGTTCACCTGAGAAAAGAACTTGATGCAAATCTCATTCAAAAAAAATATGAAAATAACTCTAAAATATTAGATAAGATTATTACCACACAAAAGGATTCAGGTAACAAAAATGGAATAAGTTATTCTCAAGAATAAATCTGAGTTAACTCAAAATATTATGCAGATACTCTCCTCAGTACATTCAAGAAGAAAAATGAAGAGAAAACAAGTAAGGATCAAAACTCCAGAGGACCACTTCCATCCATCAAGAAGGAAGATAAGACAATACCAAAGAAGTTTTATCAAAATAGGTATCCTCGTATTTTCTTTGGTTATTGTTTTGCATGCTCTAATTTTAGACACAAAGCTATGAATTGTAGAGCATATAGAAGGAAAAATTAGAGGGTTAAGAATTATAACCGTAGAGATAACCAAGCAGTAAATCAAGTCAAAATCAGAAACTATAACTCTTTTGCACCTCTACAAGAAGGGGACCTAGAATTCTTCAGATGTCATAAGTATGGACATAATGCAAGTAATTGAAAATTAATGGAAGTCTCAAAACAACCAAGATTCATTAGAGAGAAAAAAAATATTTGGAAAGAAAAAGCATCAAAGAAGGAATGTCTTATTGTCTTAAAAGCCCAAGATAAAGAAGATCTCTGGTATGTTGACAATGGGTGCTCAAAACATATGACAGGAAACAAGGAAAATTTTCTGAACTTAAAGAAACAAAAAGGTAAAGTTACATTTGGTGACAATGCTTTAGGTAACATAATTGGGAAAGGCACTGTGAGTTTGGGAAAAGACAAAGCGAAGAATGTGCTTCTTGTTGAAAACTTAAACCTATCCTATTAAGTGTCAGCCAAACTTTTGATCAGGGGCTGCTTGTAGAAGAAATTATGTATTTAACAGTGGCATATAATTTTTAGATCATGAGAATCCAGGAAATACATAATTTGTATTTAAATTTATACATGGTATCAGAGCGCAAAAGATTGCAGAAGCTGAGTTTGTGATTGGATAGAATTTGAATTTGCAGAAAGACTTTCTTGGTGCTACAGCTGATTCAAGATCAAAATGGATTTCAATGGCTTGAGATTAGAGTATGCACTCGAGGGAAGCTCGAACTACATTGATTGGAAGGAAAGGATGGAGGCAGTACTCGAAGACAATGGCTTGAAGGAATTCATTGACAAAGATGTTCCTAAGACAAATGTTGCAGATGCTACAAATCTTGATGCATGGAAAAAGAAAGTGGCAAATCCAAGGAGCATCCTATTGGAGGGAGTACATGACCACATTGTCTCAAACCTCCATGGTAAATCCACACCATATGCAATGTGGAAGGATTTTATGGATCTATTCCAAAAGAGCAGTGACCATAGGAAATTGGTGCTCAAAGATAAACTCAAGAACATCAAGATGGAGAAGGGCGACTCCATTCCAAAATATCTCACAAAGTTTGTCCAATGTCAGGATGAGATGGGGAGTGTGGGAATAACAGTCATTGATGATGATTTGGTGATCTTGGCTCTCCTAGGACTTCCCAAGAATTGGCACAATTATCAAGACTCTATCAATGGAAGGGAAAAATTGCCATATTGGGAACGACTATGGTTGGATCTAGCGCAAGAGCAGTTCAGGCGGAACACCAGAGATGGCTCTTCATCAAAGCATGATGATGAAGAGGATTGTGCTTTGGATGCCAAGGCAAGGAAAGGGAAGGGGAATAAATTCCATTCAAAATATGAGTATAAAGGAAAGAAGTTGGATTTGTCCAAAGTGAAGTGTTTTCACTGTCACAAACATGGGCATCTCGCTACTAACTATCTGTAGAAGAAGAAGAAGAGGAAGTTTGTTGGAGCTGCATCTAGTGAGGCCCTTGCCTTGCAATTTGAACTTGACTTCTCCTTGATTGCATGCATGGCATCAAGTGCATTGGGACCAGTGTGGTATTTGGATAGTGGCACTTCCTTCCACATGACAGGAGATAAGGAGATTTTTAGTGACTTGGAGGAGAAAGATCTCAAAATGCATATAGATATGGGTGACGATGGATGATACAGTGCGACTGGAATTGGTACCATTACCTTTCAGATGGATTTAGGTAAACCATTTCAATTGAAAGATGTTATGTATGTTCCAGGTCTGAAGAAAAACTTGGTCTCGGTCAAGTTAAGAATATCTACAAGCTAGAGGTATATGGTTGCGCTTCCATGATGGGCAAGGCAGAAAAATTTGTGAGCCGGGATGAGGGAAAATTATGGCACAGGCGATTGGGCCATGTTCATCATGGAGCCTTGAAAATCATGCATAAAATATCTACTAGACTTCCAATGGGAACACTTGCTCAGTTAGATCAGTGCAAGGGTTGCACCATGGGGAAGTATGCAAAGTCCATCTTTCATGAAAAGGAGAACCGTACTTCGGTGATCCTAGAGAGAATTAACACAGACATGTGTGGACCATTCTTGGTTGCTTCAACAACAAAACAGAAGTATTATGTTATTTTTGTTGATGACTTTTCTCATAAATGTTGGATCTTCATCATGCATAAGAAGGATCAAACATTCTCAAAGTTATGTGAGTTTAAATAATTGGTGGAGAAAGAGTCGGGGAATCAATTGAAGGCTCTGAGGAGAGATAATGGTGGAGAATATATCTCTAACAAATTCAAATACTTCTACAGCAAAGAAGGAATTCGAAGAGAACTCATAGTGCCTCATAACAAACAACAAAATGGGGTCGTGGAGAGGAAGAACAAAATGATCGTGGGTGCATCATGAGCGATGTTGCATGATCAGGGACTACTAGTGCATTTGTGGGAAGAAGCATGCAACACTGCGTTTTATATGCAAAAACATTGTCCTCATAGAGTACTTGGCATGAGTACACATGAAGAATATTTCACTAGTAAGAAAACTGATGTTTCTCATTTTAAGATTTTTGGCTCATCTATTTATGTGCATGTGACCAAGAATGCTAGGAAGAAGCTGCAGCCAACTACTAAAGTTGGGATATTTGTGGGGTACATAGAAACACCCCATAACTATCGTGTGTATTTTCCTAACAGTAAGATGACTGTTATGCAATGAGATATAAAATTCTATGAGGGTAAATCCATGCGGTTGTCGCTTGAGAGGGAGATAGACTTGCATTTAGAGGAGGAACTATTGGTTCCCAAAGATGAGTCTCAAGATGTGGATCAGCCACATGAGGAGGTTCATGGAGTGGAGGAAGAAACTCATGCAGATCCATCCATTAGAAATGGCAGAAAGCGCACCATAGAAGTTGATAGATTGAGACTAGATGTTGCACAGAATATAGGATCCCCTACCTCACAGTGCAAACAAAGAAAGTCTCTTGATCGATTTACTAGATACATGGCTCTCATGAGAAAATGTATTGTGACTGAACCATCTTCCTTTCAAGAAGCAGTGTAGGAGCCCACATGGGTAGATGCAAT
>SNQJ01S0028203.1:52680-67794 GCA_010110895.2 Picea sitchensis | reverse complement strand
GTTGTAGCATAGTTGAACTCTACTTCACTTAATGTAGAGTCTAGTTATCTGTGGTTTGTTGTAACCAACTAAGTACAGTTGTTTCCTATATAATGATATAATCAATCTACATTGAAGAATATAAATTGTGAGCGTAACCTCACCTGCTGTGTGTTAGTTTTCCTAATTTTAAGTGTCTTTTATTCGAATATTATATTGTAGGAGTAGGAATAATTTTCTTAAACTTGCTTTTTATTTTTTATTTCTTTGTTTTTTTATCTCAATCTTATTGGTTTTACTTTGAATAATATAATACATCTTACATAAAGAACAAAGATTTTTTTATTTGTTTGTTTTTTTATCTTTTTATTTGTTTGTTTTTTATGTCAATATTATTTGTTTTACTTTGAATAATATATTCCATCTTCAATAAAGATCAAAGAATTGTGGTGTTTTATTGAGGTTACTTGATTTTAGTTTCAAATTGGAAACAACTCATGAATCAGTTTTATAAAGCATGTGATAATTATGACTATAATGAGTTATGCCTTCAATTGTAGGATCTATGAAAAGGAGAAGACGAATCATTTGAGAGTTTTTTTATTTTTTTTATTTTTTATATATAGAATCTATGAAAGAGAGAAGACGAATCATTTGAGAGTTTTTTTTTTTTTATATAGAATCTATGAAAGAGAGAAAGAAGACGAATCATTTGATATATATATATATATATATAGATATTGATGATTCATGTGTATTTGTCATAGGTTTCATTTAGTTGATAAGTTTTCTCAAATTCAACTTTTCGAACAGTTTTTACATCTTCGTTCTCTTTCTATTAAGAAAGATGAATTAGAAAGTGTTGCTTTGATATTATTTTTCAGTGCTAATCATGATGTAGGATGTGATTTAAAGGAGAGTTATAGTATTATAGAAATTTTTTATCTTTCACCACCTATTTGTTTACAAATAAACAAGTTATCTCTTACCCATAAAGTCTACGTTCTAATCATTTAGAGTGTCCCGTGGAAGGAAAAAATTTGGAATTACCTCCTATTTGTAATGAGATACTCCATGATCAAGTTGTGGTTATGTAAAAAAATTATTCATTCTTCTTTACTAAAGAATAAATAGGAATCTCGACATAAGGATAAAGAAAGATGTCACTTTCCCACTTCTCTAAATTTGGAGAAAGAATTTTCCTTTTGTGATCGACATTATAAGCATACCTCATATTTCTAGAGTTTTATGTGTAAAATCATATTTAAATGAGGAGGCAACACTGATCTACAATTTGGAATGAGAACGATGATATGGGAACTTGGATGTCGTCAACCTTTTAAACAAGAAAACACAATTTATATGGATGCTTGCAAAAGTATGTCTTTTTCAAATCCTTGCATTGCCTTGGATGCAAAAGATGAAGGGCAAAAGTATGTCTTTTTCAAATCCTTGCATTGCCTTGGATGCAAAAGATGAAAGGCCTTATTGGTGTAATGAATAATTGTCTCACTCCATTAGTTTTATTTATACTTGATTATATGGGTTGATCATTTTAATATTGTGCAATTTGAGTATGATAATATTTTTTAAACTTCTAGACTATTAAAACATCAAATACAAGGTAATGAGGTATTTTGTTGGCAATTAATGATTAGGGTAGATCCTCATTATTGATTCAATTTTCAAAATCAAATGACTACCACATTCAAGGTGAAATTGTGAATACTTCCATTGCTAACTCACATCATGTGTATATTCTTCCGAGTATCCCTCTTCAAGAGTTCCATGTTCCTAAATACGAACATTATGATAGAATTGGAATGTGGATAGAAAATTCTTATGTTAAAAGAATTATGCTACACATGTTGAATAGAGATGTTTTATTTTTTAGCATCTCTTACTTATTTTGTGATCTCATATGTTTGGATGCTCAAAAGAATTATTAAATATATTTGTACCCTCAGCGGTATAACCGTACTGCTGCCAGTTTGCTCGCGGAGCCGAGTTGTACTTTCTATTTGTCTTGCTTTGAGCATATATAAGCTCGGCTATTTCCTATTGTGAGGAGGCCTTCTGAATCTCTTCAGTTACTGACTACGTACTTCTTTATGCATTTGAATATACTATTCTTTTCTTTAAAATTTCTATGTCCTTCACAATTTATCATGGTATTATAGCTACATAAGTAATCCTCTTCACACGATTGAGCAACTCGATCCTCAGTAGAGCCCTCCACGGATCTTGAGATCCGCAGCGTCACCCGGACTTTCTAAGGTTTGGAAAGCTGTGTGCATTACTCTTTAAAGATCGTAAAGCGGAAGTTAAGCGGAGGGCCATAAAGATGTGAGAAGAAGCACCTGATTACCTCAAGGGGCTTGATCAAAGATTGGCCTTGAGAAAGTCTTTGCAGAGCGAAAGGATTTAAAAGAACTTGAAGATTTACGGCTTCACAATAGATTAAAGATTCAAAGCCGGGGAAAGGCATATGGCCCAGTTAAAGGGAATTCAAAGGAAATCGTTCTCATCAGAGTCAAAGATTGAAAATCCGCGAAGAAATGCGGTAAAATTCTTTCAAATCTTTGAAAGATTCTAAATTTCTCTTCCACTGTGAGGTGTAAGAAGGCATCCGGTAAGAGCGACCATTGAAATTGCGAACCGTCCTGCCCGAACAAATCCGGTGAGAGCGAACGGAAGGGATGAGAGGCGCGGAAAAGTAACAACTTAGCCGTCCGATCTCGCTTGAAGGCCAGTCGTTGGATCCCGGCGAAGAAGTGCTGAGTTTAATCCTCCTAAGAGCTCGCGATTCCGGATTTTTGGTAGCGCTGAAATCCGGCGTCATCTTGACCCGTCGATCAAGAGACCGCGTTAGAATCCTATTCCGCCGCCGTCGGGAATCGGGAGTTGGGCGAGCAAAGGAAACTGCTCTCCAAAACCGTCACAGCGAGTAATCCGAAAGTAATCCGCGGCCGTCATTTGAGGAGGGCGGTGGCGATGAAACTCATCGCATAAATCATATACAAAGCATTCCGAGGTTGAGGTTTTCCTAAGTCCATTACAGCCGGGACTCGCAGCTTCATGAAATCCCGATCTGAGATATGGCGGTAATCCTGACCGTCGTTTTGTCGGGACTACGTGAGCATCGCCGTCGAAGCATTTGACGTGGGGTTTCCGGTGTCAAAAGAGAACTGACATCGCAGCTGTGAAATCGCGATAGCGAAGTCCGATAAGATCTCAGCTGATCAATTTGGCGTGAAGCAAATCCAGCGACTCGTAAAATCCCGAAGAGGAAGCGCCGCCGACCATATAGGGAGTTGAGGAAATCGCGATCCTTGAGAACAAGTGGTCGGGTTTCTTTCCAGAAAATCCCCGACGCAAATCTAGCAGTCCATCTGTTGAGGGCCGTCAATACGAATCCGGATCCATCGGAAAAGTCGATAGGGCCGAGCGCCATCATTAAATCAATCCGGAGAAACCGAGGAGAGCCGGGAACCTGCGACATCAAAATGTGATATCGAATCCGCGAAATCGATTCCGATATCGATCCCCGATCTAGTTCCGTCGATCCGTCGGTTGGACCGTTGAAAAGAGTTGAGTGATTTTTCGGCATTTGGCATTTTTGTAAAAGACAAGGAGCAGGTAAAACCCGTGGCGCTTCAAAGAAGTGTGGTCATTGCAGAGGACCCACAAGACCATCTAAAGCCAGATAAGCTCCCATCGACCATCGACAAATAGACGTTCTGAAGTTGGAGGAGGTAAAATACAAGTTTTTCCTCTATTTTTCTTAGCATTTATTTTAATGGCATCGACCAACAATCTAGTCGGGGTCGATTCTTTAAGGAAAATTCGAATTACGGTCTCTCTTCGAATAAGGTCATTCCTACAAGCACAAGAATCAGGAACCGGTGGATCTTGGATATATGGAACCAAATCCAGCAGACCTATCCGCCATGACAAATGCCGGAGAGAAATTGCTCGAGGGCAACCGCCAGAGAACCAAGGAAAACAAAGCAAAGTCTGGATCTGAGAATTACATGAATCGGTCGATTTTTAAAATCCACGAAGGCCGTGAGTATTACTTCAAAGCGGGCCACCAGGACGTATAAAGCGTCTTACCAAGGGAAATAATGAGGTAAAAACTGTTAAACTGCGGTCCTTGTGGACACAATTGAGACTCTCAGGATGGCGAGTCCGAAGGTGAATCGATTCATGACGAGTCATGGGGATGCGTCGAACCAGATCGACTCATTGGTGAAACCATCGCTGATCAACAAATTGTTGAGAAACTCGGAAACACGAAATTTGGAAATAGTTTATGTACCTAATCCTTGAATCCTAGGATTTGTCAAGCTTCTCAACGGATGAACTAATTGGTTCCCTGTAGACACATGAGACCAAACTGCATCTCCCAGATGGAGTCAATCTCAAAATGCCAATTCCAATCTCGAATTCTCATTCAACAGGAGGAAAGAGGAAGAAGAAGTAGAGGAAGAGGAATTAACCGAGGTAACCCTCATACCGGTGGAGGAAATAGACAACAATATTCCACTCAAAACTTCCAAGGTCATAGAGTAAACAACAAAATCACCATGAGAATTTCGACCCTCAAAGGTCAAATGAAAACAAATTCAACATTCAATGTTTTATTGCAAAGTATGGGGCATTCACGAATCTGAATGCGGAAAGCGTCGGATCAATCTCGGGGCCGGTACATGCTGACAAATCCTTACGAAAACTCAAGCGGTATGTTTCTTTCGTGCCTCAAGACCGAACAACAACCTAAAGATCTCACGGTTCTTTGGGCTGATGGATCACGACAATCACATGGCTTGAATGTGAGAGACTTACTCTCAAGTATTGATTCTTCCATTTCCCTCGATATTACTCTTGGTAATGATCATTTTAGTCAAAGGAAGTTCAAAGGAAGGAGAATTGTTCCTATTCTTACCCGGCCGAGAATGTAAAGAAAGACATATCTAATGTCTATCATATTCCAGACTTAAAACACAACTTGACCAAGTGCTAGGACAGCTCATTGAAAAAGGCTATAAGGTACTTTTTTGAGGGAGTATCCTGTAAAATCCATGATAGAAAACCCGCAGGAAAATTGGTTTCTGGAAATCCTATATGACTCCAAATGGGATATTTCCCTCTCCACCCTTTCAGGCTGCAGAATCTGAGTCAACCCTAACCACCTGAGAATGCATCAACCATAGATAGAGCAATGGTTTGGAATACTGGAATTTGGACATCTGACTAGGAAGTCTAAATCTATGAGGAAAAACTCCGTAGTCAGAGGGCTACCTATTTTTAAAGAGCAAAATCCCCATGTGAGTCTTGCATGCTTGGAAAACACAAAAGAACAAATTTTCCACTGTCTCCCAATCAAGCCAAACAACATCACATACTAGTTCACACTGACCTATGTGGACCAATGGAAATCGAGTCAATAGGTGGTAGTTTTACTTTCTAACATTTATTGATGACTTGATGAGGGAAAATCTGGATATATTTTCTAAGACACAAGTCTAAAACATTTACAAAAATCAAAGAATTTAAAGCAGAATCAGAAAAACAGAGTGGTAAATTTCAAAGTACTCAGGTCAGATGGAAATTGAATACAACTCCGAGGAAGGGTGCAAATTTTGCAAATCTCAGGAGCATCATCATGCAAAGCAACAACAAGGTATGCATGAGGAATGGAATTGTTGAAAGAAAATTGGACCATCATGAATATGGCAGAACACTTCTTAAAGAAAAGCATTTGTCAAATACTTTTTTGGCTGAAGCGTGCTTATGCTGAGTCCTATCTTTTAAGCGGATCACCAGCTACCGGTCTGATGAAAGTTCCCCAGAAGCTTGGAGTGGGACAAGCTCAATGTAGCTCATCTAAAGGACATTTGGATGCATAGCATATGCCACCGCGTGCAACCGAATTAAGGAAGAAGCGATGGCGAAGTGAAAATGTATTTTCAGCTCTGATCTAGAAACCTCTAAAACTACAGGCTTTACAATCCCATCACCAAAATTAATTCCTGTAGAGATGTACAATTTTGGAAAACCAATTCTAGGATAATTCAGAAAACACGTGATGAATGATCAAAGAATCCTTTGCTACCAAGTTAAAGAAAACCCATGAGAAAATTAGGAACAGCCGATTACCCCTCAACTCCATCACTCCAAGAATGCAAGTCCAAGGACCACGAGATAATTCACTGAGGATATAGCTCATCTTCAAGTAGAGAATCATTCTCCGAACCACAATGTCAGGGAAGAACTAAATAAAGGCGAAATCCATGTGATTGGATGACTTTCAGCAGGCATATAATTTTTTTTCTTTAATGTCATGTCAGCATACATCCTTTAAGGAAGCAGCAAATGAGCCACATTGGGTTCAAACTATGAACCAAGAAATTGACTCATTAGAAGAACAAGACTATGGGATCTTGTTGATTTGCCAAAACACAAAAGAGTATTGGTGTCAAGTGGGTGTAAAAAACCAAACTAAATGAAAAGGGCAGATAGAAAAGCACAAGGCAAGACTTGTTGCCAAAAGTTTCACAACAACCGAGTATTGATTATGGTGAAACTTTTGCTCGAGTAGCAAGATTGGACACTAGCATGGGACTTTATTGGCCATAGCAACACAACACAAATGGCAGAGTTGCAAATGGATGTCAAGTCGGCATTTCTAAAATGGATTTTTAGAAGAAGAAGTTTATGTCAATCAACCACCCAGTTTTGAAGTCAAAGCACTTGGCCAAAGTGTATGGTTGAAGAAAGCCTTGTATGGCTTAAAAGCAAGCTCCAAGAGCATGATGCAGTGAAATTGACACCCTGCTCGATCAAAGGTAAACTGGTGAAGTCAAAATGAACCAACACTTTATACCAAAGCAGATCAACATGGTAAAATACTAATTGTATGTTTATATGTGATGACATGATATATACTGGAAAACTTCAGTTAACCAATTTTAAACATGCCATTGTCGGAGTTTGGATAAGCAGAATCTTAGCATCATGAGGAAATAATTTTAGGCATTGAAGTTCATCAATCGGCCAAAGGCATTTTTGCATCGACCAAAGTATCTTGTGGAACATCATCAAAGCGGTTTTTAAACTAGGTTGCAATCAGTGAAACACCCATACCTTAGGCACAAAGTTGAGCAAGAATGATAAAGGACCTGATGGATTCTATTTATGCAAAAGTTTGGTAAGTTTGTTGGCAATCTTGTTAACTAGGCGGACATCATGTATGCAGCCGGCCTTGTTTCTAGATTCATGGAAACACCAAAGAATTCACCTTTGAAGATAATGAAATGAATTTTGAGATATGTAGCGGAACACTACATTTTGGTTTATGGTACACACTACGTATCTAGGTGTAATCAACTTTACGGTTACAGATAGTGACTTCTGAGGAGGAGGTGCTGGATGGCGGAAAAACACATCGGGATATGTTTTCAACTAGGCCACCAGACGATTTCATGGGCATCGAGGCGGTGATTGTATCAATATCTTCGCGGCTGAGTAATGTAGGCTGCTACAAATGTCAAGAAGCTATATGGCTGAAGATTATTGAAAGACATGTCAAAAAACAGAGAAGGATCCAACTCTATACAGCTGACAACATGCAATTGCATTATCCAAGAACCGTATAGTTTCATGAAGAGTAAAGCGTGACACTTTCGGTTTCATTCATCACAGCGAGTTAGTCAATAATGGTGACATGCACTACAATTTTGTGGTTCTAGAGACCAGCTTGCTGAGATTTTCACAAAGCCACTAGGAAGTGATTTGACTTCGAGAGGCGGCACTTAGGCATAGTCGATCTTTCTTGATTTATGTGACCAGATCTAAGAGGATGTGTTAATATATTGTACCCTCAACAATATAACTGCATTGCTGCCGGTACACTTTGGACAGTTGTACTTTCTATTTCTGTCTTACTTTGAGCATATATAAGCTCGGCTATTTCCTATTGTGAGGAGCTTAGGATCTCTTCCGGTTACATTACGTACTTCTTTATACATTTGAAATATACTATTCTTTCTTTACGCATTTCTACATCACATTCACAATTTATCAAAAGTGGAAGTAATGAGGTGTTTTGTTTACGAATTAATGATTAAGGTAGATCCTCAATATTGATTCAATTTTCAAAATTAAATGACGAATTAATGATTAAGGTAGATCCTCAATATTGATGCAATTTTCAAAATCAAATGACGACCACGAATGCATTCAAGGTGAAATTGTGAATACTTCCATTGCTAACCCACATCATGTGTATATTCTTCCCATTATCCCTCTTCAACAGTTCTATGTTCCTAAATACGAACATTATGATAGAATTGGAATGTGGATGGAAAATTTTTATGTTAAAAGAATTACTCTACACATGTTGAGTAGGGATGTTTTAATTTTTGTAGAGATGTTTTAATTTTTTTAGGTTTATTTACTTATTTTTTGTGATGATGTGTTTGCAGGTTCAGAATTACTTGGCTAGTTTTAGTGACAGATTTTACGATTTGAATTGATGTTTGATCTCAGAAATGTATATTAGAATAGGTTTAGAAGTAGTTCAATTAGTTGTATTATGTTTTCTTCTTTTACACTTAGATCATCTCTCTTTTGTTCAAATAAAGCACATATGGAAATGTCGAACTAAAGATGAACCATCATCGAAGAACATTCACGGAAGATTCGATCAATTTTCAAAATCAAATGACGACCACGAATGCATTCAAGGTGAAATTGTGAATACTTCCATTGCTAACCCACATCATGTGTATATTCTTCCCATTATCCCTCTTCAACAGTTCTATGTTCCTAAATACGAACATTATGATAGAATTGGAATGTGGATGGAAAATTTTTATGTTAAAAGAATTACTCTACACATGTTGAGTAGGGATGTTTTAATTTTTGTAGAGATGTTTTAATTTTTTTTTTACAGTTTGTTACTTATTTTTTGTGATGATGTGTTTGCAGGTTCAGAATTACTTGGCTAGTTTTATTGACAATTTGATTTCAGGTAGTGTTTTGATCTTCAAAGTATGTTAGAATAGGTTTAGAAGTAGTTCAATTAGTTGTATTATGTTTTCTTCTTTTACACTTAGATCATCTCTCTTTTGTTCAAATAAAGCACATATGGAAATGTCGAACTAAAGATGAACCATCATCGAAGAACATTCACGGAAGATTCGATTTATATTTTACTCTCTTGATTATTAATCATCTTTCTCGTAATTGCATTGGTTAAACATTTCTTTTCCAATACCAACCTTTTGATTATCTGCTGAAAATTATAAGGATTTGTTTTTAAATGTTCAATGCAATTAACCCTTTCCAAAAATTGTGAAACGAGAATCATTTAAGAGAACAAAATGAAATAAAATTTGTGTATCCTCATCGATGAGATTCTTATAAAATTGATGTTATGTTTTATTTAATTTTTTCAATATTGTTTTATATTTGCTATTTATGTTTCTCAATAAAAGTTATAATGAACCTAACATATTATATTCTATTTTGAATGTGTTTTATTGATATTTTTTTTATATGCTAGTATGATTTGGGCCTAATTTTCATTAGGAAAAGTAATGTATATTTTACTCTTGATTTATTTTATTTAGATTCTTTGACTTTACAGTCCTTTTTATTAATTTAAATAATTTTTGTATATTTTGATTGGATTCTTTAACTTGAAAATTTGAGTTAGTTTGTTTTCAGGATTCTTTAGCTTGAAAATTTGAGATAGTTTGTTTTCAAGTATGATTGGATTCTTTAATTTGAAAATTTGAATTAGTTTGTTTTAAGTCTTAATAAGGGGAAACATTTTGAAGATATACAAATGGGATATTTACTTTTTTATTATTATGGATGAGTTCATTTTATATGAAAACATTTATATCAAGTTTTGGATCTTTAGCATTGATTAGTGACTATGGAGTAACACTAGGATTCATTTTAAAATTGTGATGTCATTTTTTACATTAAAGTATTCTTTTACATTTATGGTTTACGAGAGAATTTAGTGGTGAAACTTTTTAAAGTATGACATCTATTATCTAACAATAAGATTACTTCTTGTACCACCCTGCTTCCCTCACCAAATAGCATATTGAAATTTTACAAACCAAATCAAGACGGTGAAAATAATAAATATAAGGAAGTTGAAAGCACTGTAAAGTCTCAAAAGTGAAATAAAACTCGTCAGGGCTATAGATTATCATTGGAAGAAGGTTCATGCTTGTATGGTATTGTATGGTATAAAGACATCTTCATTGGGTCTATCGATGGAAACAACTAAGAAATGTTGGGAAAATGAGGTAGATTTTACAATTATATGGATTTATGTTTATCATAAAATCCCATAGCTTACCTTTTTATATTCAATAGTAAGAAGATAGTATAAACTCTATTTTCTGTATTTTCGATTTATTGTTTAAAGATAGAATAGATATTAAGTGTTCGAAATATTTTATTTTATAATATTAAATTCGTTTTATGTGGAACCCTTAAGATCTTGTACACTGTTTAAAAATATTAAAAAACTTATTCAGGTTTTTAAATAAACTTAAGCCCCATTACATCAATCGAAGAGTTGCATTTGTTGATCCCTCAACAACCTTCTTAATTTTTGAAAAAAATAAAAGGGGCCCCCATTGAATTTTGGTAATTTATTCTTTTTCTTGTATTTAATTTTGTTTCACTCTATTTGAAGGGATGATTTGATGGTTTTCCTTTCTTGGTTTTTTTTATTTTGTACTCTTCTTATCATTGATTCTTTTAGGCTTGGTGATGTAATGTTGTAAGAATAAAGTCATTAGTGAAACTACATGCATGCATGTAACTTAATAATCATGATTCAGTGATGCGTGACATCATGAAAATTATTTCTTTTTGTCACATTGTTTTGGCATGCATAATGGTCACATGTGCCATTTGAGTCTATTTTTTTCTAATCATTAAAATATTGTTTTACAAGATTGACTTACTCAAAGTGGTTTCATGCCTATGTTTGATTAAACTTGAGTTATGAGTATGTTTCTAATGATTAAATATTACTCAAAGTGGTTTCATGCCTATGTTTGATTAAACTTGAGTTATGAGTATGTTTCTAATGATTAAATATTGCTTGAGTTACGAGTATATTTCTAATGATTAAATATTGTTTACATGCTTGACTTACTCAAAGTGGTTTCATGCCTCTTTTTGATTAAACTTGGGTTACCACTATGTTTTAACGTCGTTAATTGAGCATTTTGGTAGATTGAAATAATTCAATTAAAAATCAAATTTTAATAAAATAAATAAATGAATTGAAAAAAGCAATTGTATTTTTTTTTTCCATTAAATGTTGTTTACAGGATTGACTCAAATGGTTTTGGTTTCATGCCTTGCGTTACCACCATGTTTCAACTTTCGTCAAAATTTGGTTTTTGATTCATCAACGAGTTAATATCAAAAAGTGGAGATGGATAGATAGATTTCAATTTTAATAAAGCATCATTTTTTACTTATCTTAAACATTTAATAAAAAAAAACAATGCTATTTTGCATATCTGCAGTGTTTGGAATGTTTGGAAATACAAAATAATTCAATTCATGCTTAATGTTATTTTGCATTCTTGCACTGTTTCGAAAGACAAAATAATGCAACTTATGGTTATTGATTTGAAAATTAGTTTGTGTCTTAAAAGAATATATGTTAATGTCTCGCAACAATGTGATGGTTTTTAATTTGAGTTTAGAAAAAATGATATCTTACAATACATTATTTGATGATGGATATTTTTTATATTTGAGAGTAGATATATTTTATTATGATTAAATTGGTCCATAAATTTTTGGTTATTTTTTATATTTGAGAGTAGATATATTTTATTATGATTAAATTTGTCCATAAATTTTTGGTTTCATGATAATTGATAATATGATGTATGAGCCTCTTAATCATATTCCCAAGCTTCTTTTAAGCATATCTTTGGGTTAGAGTGATGGTTTAATGTTTGAATTTGTAAGTTGCATATCTAAAAGGATTCATTTCTGATTTTGCATTTCTAAAATGATTCATTTCTCCTGTCTTATTGATTGACTTATTTTTTCTTTAATCTTGTGAATATGAAATTGTTCTCACCTCTTTTGGTTTCCTTGTATGCTCATACTCTTATACTCAACGATGTTAACAATAATAAGTTGACATAAATATTCCAAATAACCTTACTTCCACAAAGCATTCACTAGTGGTCTTTCTGGATTGGCAAATATTTATTTTAGAACTTGGTTAAAATATTGAAATTCCTTGACAAATTGCAACCGTAGCCATTATCCCTCCGATTTATTTTGATCAAGCCTACATTAAATACAAATCCATGTGATTGTTGAATGGAGTAAATCACTTGATCAAGATTACCTCTTTTATTTTTTCAAGATTTTCATCCAAAAACCAACTTTTCCCGTAACTAAACGCCAACCGAGATATTAAGGGTTATTCTATAAAAGTGTACAAGGCGCGTTGAATGTGAACATAAGCATAGACGCAACTAAGCATATACCCAACTAAATTGATTCTAAGTATAAGAAAAAAGATGAAATTCATATTTTGCAATGGTAATCACCATGATTGAAAATTTTATGGTTGCATATATTTTTATCTGTAAATTACATTTCGGTGTCACCAGTGATGATGAGGAGAATGAGTGTGTTTTTTAYTGACTCTGTAAAACGTTGTGGCGAAAATAATGTGTTTTTTTATTTAATTTTTTAATTACATTTTTATGTCACCAATGATGATGAGGAGAATGAKTGTTTTTTATTAACTCTCTAAAACGTGACTCTTGATATTTTACATCTTATCTCTCTTTCTCAKGAAAAAATTGTACATGGAGGAGGAGAACTCTTGTTTGAACAGGACTAAAGGTAGATTCGATTATGGAAAATTGAAACGTGTCAAACAAAAAGTTCAAAAAGATGTTTGAAGATGCCACCGAATAAAGGAGAAATAGAGTCTATCCCAGAAAAGGCACAGATGTTACAGCAGGTAGCAAGATTACATGAAGGAACAGGTATTACCATCGAGGTATCACGTCATTATTCTACCAGGCTATCATGTCACCTTTCGGCTAGATTATCTTCAGACCGCCAGTTCGTCGGTTTTAGACTATATAAAATTCAGAGATCTCACCCAACCGCAAGTAAAGAAGATATATGAGCCTTTGAAGGATTAAGTGCGCAGATCACACAGTAGAAACCCTAATCCTGCCACGTATTCTTTGTGGAAAAGGTATCACAAATCTGTAGTTGAAGGTCTAACGTACTCAATGACGGCGTCACCAGATCAAGCCGAATAAACAGCATGAGATTGCTCCTACATGATCCAAGGGTTTGGTGATATAGAACTTTTATTGGCTGCCAGGTCGTAGAAGAGGAAACCATGCAATGAAATTCGTAAAGGTCAATGCCCAAGAGATAACAAAACAACTTGTAAAAGATGATAAACTACTGTCAGAAATGGTGGATCAACTTGTCAAAAAATAATACCAACGCATAAGGATAGTAGAGGTATTTCCATCAGATTGTGCACAGATTGATTGATGAATTGCCACGTAATTGTTGAGGAAATGGTAAGGGGTTTTGCATCACAACACTGATGCCACGAAATCATAATGATAAAGTCGGATTTGAACCAGATTGCATAATACCAAGGGAAGTCAGCTCGAGAGGGGATGACTCAATCACGTTAGAATGAGGATACCACAAGATCACAGAAGAGGAATAGTAGAAAAGCAGCTTCAATTGATTGTCCAACTAGGAAGGAAGGAAGGGTTTTTCAGGATTATTATTGTTGTATAGAAGTCAATGGAATTTATTGTTGTATTAATTGTTGAGCAAGTTTTATTTTTTGTATGAATTTTATTTCTTGTAGGAGGGTGAGGGGAATATAGAGTAAATATTATTAATATTTACTTTATATTTATTTTCATGGCCACTTTCTCTACCTGCACCTTCATATGAGGGTGGGGAATAATATTTACTCTATATTTCACTACATCTCCACCCTCATATCACCCCACCTTCATATGAGGGTGGGGGTGTGGGGAAATAATAGAGTAAATATTATATGAGGGTGAGGGTGAGGGTGAGGGTGGGCGTGGAGAGAAATAATAGAGTAAATAGAGTAAATATTAATAATATTTAGTCTATTATTTCACCTTCATATGACGGTGTGAGGGTGATGGTGGGGGGAAATATAGAGTAAATATTAATAATACTTATTTTATTATTTGTGTGAGTGTGAGTGTGGGCAAATATAGAGTAAATATTAATAATATTTACTCTATTATTTCCCCCAACGAGACCCTCCTATGAGAGTGGGGATAAGGGGAAATATAGAGCAAATATTATTAACATTTACTCTATTATTGGTGGGGGTGTGGGGGAAATATAGAGTAAGTATTATTAATATTTAGTCTATTATTTCCTTCCACCCCCACCCTCACATACACACCAATAATAGAGTTAATATTATTATTATTTACTACATATTTACCCCCACACCAATATTAATATTTACTCTATTATTTCCCCCAACCCCCACCCTCATATGAGGGTGTGATGGTGGGGGTCGGGAGAAATATAGAGTAAATATTAATAATATTTACTCTTTTATTTCTCCCCACCCTCATATGAGGGTGAGAGTGAGAGAAAATAATAGAATAAATTTATTAATTTTTATTTTATTATTCTCCCCCACCCTCATATGAGGGTGGGGTTGGGGAAAATAATAGAGTAAATATTATATGAGGGTGGGGATGAGAGTAAATAATAGAGTAAATATTTATATTATTTCCACCCACCACCATATGAGGGTGGGGCTGGGGGACAATAATACAGTAAATATTATATGAGGGTGGGGGTGAGGGTCGCGGTAAATAATAATATTTACTCTGTTAATTTCTTTGAGCCCCACCCTCATATGAAAATAATAGAGTAAATATTATTAATACTTACTCTATTAATTCCAATCCACCCCATATGTGGAGTGTGAGGGTTGGGGGAATAATAGAGTAAATATTAATAATATTTAGTCTACTATTTCCCTTTACTTTATTATCCCCCCCCCCCCAT